>JAXQQM020076649.1:0-134552 GCA_034641835.2 Pinus albicaulis
ATAAAGTCAAAATTATGGATGACTAACACACTGTATTCTAAGACTAATACCTTTGGGTTGAATCTCCCTGGTAATGCTCTAAGAATATTTCGTCTAATAGTCTTCTCGTCAACTGGCTCTCCCAATCCTTCCAGAGTATTGGTTATTTCATCAACATATTGGAAGTATCCAGTAATGTTTCAATCTTCTTTCATTCTAAGTTGCTCAAATTTTTCTCTATAGATTTGAAGCTTTGCTTCTTTGACATTTGATTCATCTGCATATATATTCTCAAGCTTGTCCCATACATTTTTGGTGGTTTTACAACCTAACACCTTATGATAAGCAGATTAAATATGTCCACTGATAATAATATTCGTTGCTTTTGCATCATTCACCAAATTCTTCTTACCTTGTTCATCTGAGGTTGATGTAAATCCATTTTGAACAGTGTCCCATACTTCATAACCTTGCACCAGGAGATAGACCTCCATTCTTCCTTTCCAGAGTCCAAAATTATTTTCATTGAACAGAGGTACACCATTCTTGGTATGCTCCATGACCTCCTTCCAGTTGTTAAACTGCTATTGAAGGAACGAAGCTCTGAAACCAATTGTTGGAAATACTGAGAGGGTAGGGTGAATCAGTATTCCTTTCAATTAGAGCATTAGTTAATCTTCAATTATTATCAGTGTTTTTACAATGGTAGCAGCAAAAAAAAGGAACACAAATGCACACAATTTTTAAGGTAGAAACCAACTGGGAAAAAAACCACCTAATGCTTTTCTAATAATTCTTCAATATTCAACTTCAATTGAAAATAAAGCTCCAACTTCCTAGAATCTAGAAAAGCATTCTTCCACAGATCCCACTGGATGGACGCTCCAATGCCCGAGATTCTTTAGTAGTCCACAGAACAGATACCCCAACACCCATTGAGATACAACTCACCCTAGCACCACCCTACCACCCTATAGAAGAATAAAAGAAGAACGGACTCCTATACCAGGGAAAATATAGTAATTTGGTAGGTCAAAATTCCCATGCAATATTGGGGTATCCCCTGGTACTGCTTGGGTTGACATCAATGACAAACGTTGATCAAGAGATATAGCTCCAGCGCCAATTCGGGGAAGGCCTCCAAATTGGCCAGGTCATGATCATCGAATTTTACCTCATGGAGCTTCCCAAAGGGTTCTCCAATGATGGGGACCTCACCTAGAGTTAGTGTAATTTTCATATAGGTGCGCAGGCCATTAAGATTCTGAGGCATGCGTGTCACAAGCCTGTGAGCCGAACATAGGGTGGTAGCCAGTTGATCAGTTCAGCAATCCGGGCTTCTTCTTGAGCAAATAGAGGTCTCTTTACTGGGTGAGGCGAACGTGCCTGGGGAACCGTTCGTGGGGACTTAACATTTCGAGGAGAGGTGCAAGGCTTTACCCAAGCCCATTTCGCAGGTTTCCCCAACCCTTGTGCTTTTTTTTTCCCTTCTTCTTTCCCTTACTTGACGTAGATAAAACCTCCTCATCTTCGGGGTGGATTTTCAATACTTCCTCATATTCTTGCTCTGTCGAGACCATAGTCTATGAGGACTCAGTAGGATTGGTTGTCTTCATTCTGGCATGGAAAATGAAATCAGTGTTGCTACTATCAGAGGGTGTAGGACGTCCAGACATGAATGAAGCGTAATAAGTACAAACTTTCTCAAGGCACAAACTCGCAAAGAAAAAACTGTTCAAGAGATATGGAACCCTTCTCTGATCTATCCCTCTGCTTTTATAGATGTGGGGGTCACCCATCGGTTGGGTGAGGCCTATCAAAAACTTACCATCAAGTAAACGGTAAAAAATCTTCGGAAATTGTCTCATTAATTGCCAGCCGCCCGCTCCCTTCAATAGTAAAATTTTCTTTTTAACCAGTTTTATTATTCCAACGGCTATTTTTCACACCTCCTGTGTGCCTAGACCACCCTTATGCTCCCAGCGTACCTTCTGCATTCCCAGTGCATCCCTGAGCGCCCCGCGCACTTCTCCAGGCTTCCAAACCTATGACTGACCCCTGTGCGTCTTCCTCCCCATACAGTTACTCCGGCCATATATTCATTTGATACGGTATGGTTTGAGCCAGCTTCCATTAACATATCTTGGTATCATATCGCCACACATGGTAGCTAACTGAACAGCTCCTCCATCAGTGATTTCTTGTACCATATAGGGACCTAGCGAGTGCTGACGGAACTTCCCTTGGTGTTTTGAAAATTGGCCATTATACAGCAGGACCAATTTTCCCTCCGTAAATGTCTTTTGCCAAATATTTCGATCATGTCATGCCTTATCCCGAGCCTTCTGAACCTACTGATGGAAATTAGCAATGAAACGATCTTCCTCCAAAGCCACCAGATGCGCTAAACGCTCCTCCATGATATCTGGCTCCGCCATGTGCATAAAGGCTGCGATGCGCAAGCTAGGAACAATATACCCCATGGGCATAATGGCCTCCTTGCCATAAACCATCCTAAACAGTGTCTTCCCAGTCATATTTTTGCAAGTGGTTTGATAGGCCCAAAGGACTGACAGGACGCGCACGTCCCAGTGACTGTGATCGGAATTTCAGACCTTAGCCAGTGCCAGCTCCAAGACTTTATTGAATGATTCTATAGCTCTAGTTTCCTATGGATGATACAGAGTGCTTTTCACGTGGTGGATCTGGAATTATTCAGTCAATGCCTCTATGGTTTCATTAAAAAAATGCATATCTCTATAACTCATCAAGATCTTCGAGTAGCCAAACCTAGTCAAAATATGTTCAAAGATAAAGTGCGCAGTAGTACCTACAGTGCAATCCTTCACATCTTGTGCTTCAGCCCATCGAGTCACAGAGTCAGTCGCAGTGATGATGTAGCGCGCACCTATCTTCTTGTCTGGCAGGTTGATGGGCCCAACGATGTCTATGGCCCAGTTTTCAAACGCTTGCAGGGCCATATGCAGTTGCACAGGCATTTCATCCCTGCACGATGGCCTTCCCATCCTTTGGCAAGTCTCACAAGATCTGCAATAATCATGAGAGTCGCTATGCAGTGTGGGCCACAATAGCCCGGCTCTTAAGATTTTCTGCAATGTCGCCTTCCCTGCGTAGTGACCTCCTGCTATGCCCTCATGGGCTTCTACTAAGATAGCATGTCTTTCATGCTCCAAAACATACCTCCGCAGTACCTCTTCAGCTCCCAGCTTATATAGGTGGCCTACGATAATGGTAAAATCTGCTTCGCGAGTTACCAACTCTTTATTTTGTTGTACCGAATACTCTGCAGGTGTCGTCCCCATAGTCAAGAAATGAATGATGTCGGCGAAATGCGAATCCACTAAATTAATAGCAAACAGTTGTGCATCAAGAAATCCTTCTTCTAGGTTGGTCAGCTCTTTGCCATTTTCGATCCAAGATTGGTGGTCTGGCCCAACATTCATCTTTCCCGGCTTTACGATGATCTCAAAGTCATATTCTTGAAATAGTAGGAGCTGTTGGCATATTTTCCCCCCCAACATAGGGTTATTAACGAGGTACTTCAAAGCTGAGTGATCTCTGAACATCTTAAAGTGCCCCCCCAATAGGTAATTTTGGTATTTCTGTAGGGTGTACACTATGGCTAGACCTTTGCACTCGGTAGTGGAGTAATTGCGCTCCGCACTAGAGAGCTTTCTATTGGAAAATGCAACTGGATGGTCGATGTGCCCCTCCCTCAACTGTGTAAGGACATCTCCTAGGGAAATCCCTAAAGCATCGACATGAACATGAAAAACCTTCGCCCAACCAAGAAATATGAGGATAGGTGCAGAGACCATCTTCTCCCTGATTAACTCGAAGCTTTTCTGACACTCGTCATCCCAAAAGAATGATACATCATTTTTTAGAAATTTTTCCATAGGCACTGTGATTAGTGCGTACCCTTGAATAAACTTCCTGTATTAACCTGTTTGACCAAGCATACAGCGCAGCTTCTTCTCAGTTGTAGGAACCGCCAGATTGATGATAACCGCCACCTTTGCAAGGTCAACCATCAACCCTTTTTGACAAATTATGTGACCCAACAAGATCCCAAATGGTATGCAAAATATACACTTATTAATATTCAGGGAGATCTGGTGCTTTCTGCAGGTGTCCAACATCATGCGCAGGTTCGAGACATGACTCTTTACTAACCCGAATATAGTCCAATCATCAAAATATACCTCTAAGAACTTGTGGATAAATTCCTTAAATACTGCAACTACTACCCGTGAAAAGATGGAAGGGGCATTCTTGAGTCCAAATGGAATAACGGTGTACTGAAATGAACCCCATTCAGTAGCGAACGTGGTTTTGTTGTCATCTTCAGGTGCGATCCTGATTTAATGATAGCCCGAGAACCCATCAGTGAACGATTATGCCTCCTACCCTCCTACGCTATCAAGGATTTCATGTAAGAATGGCGTAGGAAAGGGATCATGGATGCAAGAATCATTTAATTTATGCAGGTCAACACAGATCTGTATCTCTCCCTTAGTATTTTTCTCCTGAACCACCATAGGACTTACCCATTCTGATTGTTCGACCGGTTCAATGATACCTGTAGCGAGCATTTTGTCGATTTCTTCCTTGAATTTTTGTTTGTACTTGTGGTTTAACCGATAAGGGCACTGCTTCACAGGGCGCACATCTAGTTTTAAAGTGATGCGCATGACTCCTAGGTCCCCCGTGATCCCTTTGAGTTCTGAAAATTTAGTCGGGAATAATTCTTGGTATTCCGTGAGGAGTTCTGCAACTTTTCCCACCGTATCATCATCCCAACAGTCCCCAATTTTAGCTAACTTACATTGCGCCTCCGTTCCAATGTTGACTTCTTGCAACTTTAGAGGCTTAGTGACATCAACGGTCTACAGTGGAGGTCCAGCAACTATGCGCTCTCCCTCTGACTCTGAGATAGAGACATTTCGCGGGTCATCATCGCACTCCTCTATTGATAAATTGTGGCAGTTGACAATATCTTGCATCTATGTTTCCCATGTTGGTGCCCCATGTGCTACACAAGGGCATGATTCATCAAATACTAAGGCATCATTGTCCTACAGGGCTTCTTCGAGTGCCTCTATTCCTCGTATCAATCTGAATGTCCCTACAAACTTGTCATTCAGGGTTTCCCAGTGGCGGGTGTGCTGGTGTAATTCTGTGTCTAAATACCATGCGGTCGAGATTGGCCCCAAGGCATGAATGAATAGTTGGACCCATTCCTCTATAATTCATTCACCCCATTCTTCCATCCATGTGGACAAGTGCTCGTGCGGGTCCCTTGGTCCTAAGAAAGTCTTTACGTGTAGGTGGTTGCTTGAGGGGTCCTGACCCAGGTTTGGAGGTTAAGGTTTGCCAACAAACCCCTATACTGCTGGCCCTTTCAGCAGTGACCTTCTTGTGTAGGAGAAAGTCTCACCCGAAGCAGTATGGGAGGGTGTTGGAACCAGGTTTTCGCACCCTGAGAGAGAGTAGGTAAGTCACACATATTTGTGTCTGCAGCTTTATCGAGTTTTCATAACACAGGTCTATTCGTAGGTTATTCAGCAATTAAATCCATAGTATAATAGATCTATTACCATGCAAAGATCTATTTAACACCTTCGGATCCATGTGTGTATTGGTAGTTTTTAATACTCGATGTCTTAACACACCATTAACAGACTGCCATATATCACAACAAAGACAGAGTTACAACATAAACAGATAACGCAACTTTATTCATAGCTGTAACAGATCCCAAATGCTCACATCAACACTACGCATCAGATCTTGATAGCATAAGATACTTCAACAATATTCTGCATATATTAATATTATATCCTACTTACAATCCCAAAATACCACCTGCACACACAGCCAGCAGGGTCCGCACACAGCAGGACAGAGGATACCCACCCACACATCCAGTAGGAGTCCTTACCCAACAACCCAAAACAGATCTAATAATTTGCACTTAGCATCAGACACAATTCTTGCCTACCTTATGACTCAAAATGTTAATCTATTTATATCAACTTAGGCTATGCTTCTAATGGTCTGCAAACCATGGTTTGCAGACTCTTGGTCTACCCTTGACCCATTAAAAAGCATTCGAGGCTTTGACCCACCCCAAAACCCCTGTGTTAGGCTAAATAATACCAAAAGTATACAAAATTGTACAAAATTCGCAGCTTTAGGGGACCCTGTTCCAACAGTCCCCCAACACAATTCAAATCAGCAATGTTAGTTAGTCCCTGCGGAATGAAGGAATCTGTTGCATCGGTGATGCTTTCTAGAGTCTAGTTCAGCTACTTAATAGCAACATCAATGTCCTGCGAGATTTTGAGGGCTTCATTAGCCCAAGGCTTTAGGTGATCTCTGAGAGCCTTCTTCTTCTAGCAGAGTCCATCAATATCATTCTGGATGGCGTGGCTGGTTCACATTCGTACCAAGCACTGAGCAAGAATCAGAGAAGGCATAGTGGCTTCTAGCTGCTCGAACGCTTCTTCCTTCTACCGTAGGACCTGGTTGATTTTTCTCAACAGAGGGTTGCGCTGCACCCTGGTCCATAACTGCATGGTTGTTTCTAATAACTGGGTGCTCTGAGCAATATTTCCTGTAATCACATTTGTAGCTACGGTAACCAGCATAGCTCGCTGGGCCCATACCTCCGATGGTGTCTCTAGCTGCAGCTTAGCCTACAAGTCTGCAATCTGTTGTTCCATCTGTGTTTTGACCACCTAGATCTCTGTCCTTGAGGCCTTTAAAGCTACAACCAACCCCTCAATCTTGGCCTGGTGGGTGTCCGTGGCTGGTATTTCTTCTGTAACATCCACGCAGAGTCTACTAATTAAGTTTTCTAGCTATGTTTGTTGTGCGGTGGCGAGAGTACATGTAGCTTGTACCTGGGAAACTTTAGCATTTTTTTCCTCAATTGTTTGCTCAGCTACACTGAGCTGCTGGTGGACTACTGCGTCTTAGATTTGCTTGATGTCCCCTTCGGTTAGCGTAACTGATTCGTCACATTCGATTCATTGATAGCGTTGCTTCTTCCACGGCCCTTTAGCGAGGTCACTCGTTCGCTTGGTTCCCCGAGGGGAGTCAGCACCTCCTACCTACTGACCTTTGGTACCGAGAGATTTCTATGCATCCTTTTGCACGGCGGCTTCTGCATCCTTCCCTGTATTCTTACCAGGCTGCAATCCCTTTGGTGAGGCAGCTTTAGTGCCCTTCCTCGTGCTTTTTCTCGATCCTTCACTATCCTTGGTGATGATAGGCGAGGTAACCGTGGTGGTTCCTACTCCTTCAGTGCCCTTTGCACTTGTTTTGAAGCCAAGCTTCCATTGAGGAGGTCGTTGCACGATCAATTGGTCAATTTTTCATCGGTAACCATATAAGGGAGTGAAACCCAAGAAGGATCCTTGTGACCTCGAATTTGGACATTATTCATGGTCACCTGGAAGGTAGCAATACTTTTATACTTATTGTAGATAGTTAGCGATAGACGGGGCTGGGAGTTGATAGCTGCTACGAGCCCACTCTAAAGCAACACCCAAAAAACTTGATTGTCTTTGATGCGCTTCGCATCCTTAGAGTCCCACAAGTTCGTATATCGAGCCCCCTCGCACATGTATAGGGTGAGCTCAAGGAGGACCAATTCCTCAGGTGCTTCCTAGGCAACCAATGCGATGAGAAGCAGCAACCAGGAGTAACAAAATGTGCGGCCCTGCTCCTGGGATTCACGAACATTAGCCAGAAACTCATTACAAAAATACTGGGACCAATTGAAGCAGACCCCTTTCTCACACCATCCTGTGAGCTGAATGACATATGTAGGGACAGAGGCCCCCTGGAAATTTCGCATCATATTGCATGCCAACAATAGGGTACCCAACTATGTACCAAGGTCGCTGATGGATTTATTCATGAAGCCTCGAGAGTTCTGCTCCACATGGTAAGTTTTGTGTACCTATTCAGCAATCTCCGCCTCATATTTCTTACCAATGCGTAGTAGAGGGGCTAGCCCTTCCATGGGAAGACCAGTGATGCTGTAGGTTTTAACCCTGAACAGAAATTATCTACACACGAATCGTATAATAGAAAATAAACAATAGCGAGAGCATAAAACATAAAACAGATAAACACGGATATTTTCCCTTGGATCCCAAATCGGGACGACCAGCTTGATTTTTTCATTATATTCCTTTTAGTGTGACAACACATATATATACATGCCGAAGCATACATAAACCCCAATCCATTAACCCTGGATTAGAACATAACCGTAGTTCCCTTGACCAGATCTACAAAATACCAGGGGACGAAAACCATCGTACCCCAAAACCATGTGCAAACTCATGCACAAAACATGAGTGGGTCCGCATATGGAAGTGGGACCGCATACCAAAAAAAATTCGTGGGCAGCTGCCACCAGGAGACAGGGGCTTAGCCCCACCCTGACCCCCTGCTTGCGCCGAGGCGCAACGTACATCACGTGGTCCTAGTCATGGAAAGAATATAACACATACCCAACATTTCCCTTTGTTGTTTTTCTTTCCACGGGGCACGAGAGCTTAGTCATTTGGCCAATTCTTGACACCCATTGTTTCTCTACACCAGAGAACACAGTGCTGCAGACCGTCGAACCGATGCATCTCTGACATTCTTCAAAGTGTCCACCTTTGCCGGCAACCCCTTTTAGCCTCAACCATCTCTAACAAAGTGATATTGAACATCGATATCTTGCTCTTTGAATGATAAGCGAGGGTTCTTTTCCAAGATTTTGCTGCATTATCTGATTACATCCTTATAGCTTGTTGTACCAACCCCATACTTGAACACAATCTTTGCAACCAAGCGCTTCCCTTGCTTGCATGAGTGGCTGCTATGTATTCTGCCTCTGTAGTTGAAAGAGCCACTACAGACTGTCTTTTACTCATCCAACTGACTGCGCCTCCAAATAGGCTAAACACATACCCACTTGTAGATCTTCTTTGGTCCAGATCTCCAGCCCAGTCTGCATCAACAAAACCACGAATGTCCAACATTCTTTCTAATCCTGGTCTTCCTTGGTAGCACAAGCCATAATCACTAGTGCCACGTAAATATCTGAAAACACGCTTCACTGCTGTCCAATGCTCCTTCCCTGGGTTTGACATAAACCTGCTCAATACTCCCACTGCATGTGCAATGTCTGGTCTAGTACAGACCATTGCATACATCAGGCTACCCACTGCACTTGCATATGGAACACGGGACATATCCTTCTCTTCTTCTTGTGTCTTGGGACACTGTTCAGCAGAAAGCTTTGCACCTACAGGAATAGGAACACTCACCGGTTTACTATCCTGCATATTGAACCTCTGCAATATAGTCTCGACATACTTCCTCTGGTTTAACCAGAGCTTCCTCTTTGCCCGATCTCTCTTAATTTCCATGCCCAAATATAGTTTGCAGCACCAAGATCCTTCATGTCGAATTTGGAGAACAGTTGGGTCTTCAAATCTTGGATAATTTCTTTGTCATTTCCAATCAACAACATATCATCCACATACAAGACCAACTAAATAACACGGTCACCAATTAATTTAAAATAAACACAGTGATCCTCCTTGCTTCTGGTGAAGCCAAGTCCCCGTATATAGGTATCAAATTTCTGATACCACATCCTTGGTGACTGTTTTAACCCATACAGAGACTTCTTCAACCTGCATACTAGTTCTTTCTTACCCTTCATCATAAAGCCTTTAGGTTGCTTCATGTAGATCTCCTCTTCTAGATCCTCATGAAGAAATGTTGTCTTCACATCCATCTGTTCTATCTCAAAATCAAATGCAGCAGCAACAGATAGAAGTAATCTAATAGAAGTAACCTTGGCAACAGGAGAAAAAATATCACCAAAATCAATTCCCGGCACCTGGGAATAGCCTTTTGCTACCAACCGAGCTTTGTATTTCTCCACCTTGCCTTCTACATTCATCTTCTTTTTAAACACCCATTTGCTCCCAATGGGCTTCCTTCCAGCCGGCAACTCCACTAGATCCCATGCATCGTTTTTGTGCAAGGATGCCATTTCAACAACCATGGCCTCCTTCCAGATTTTTCCATCCTCTGAATCTACTACCTCCCTGACAGTTCTGGGTTCATCGTCAGTTATAGTTAAGGCAAAACCTGAACAGAAAGCAGATGGACTATACCTTTCTGGTTGCCTTCTTTCCCGAACTGATCTTCTCAAAGCTGGATTTTGTGGTTCTTCATCTTCTGAGTCTTCTTCTGTTGTAGAGTCTGATTCATCCTCCTTTAGCTCAAACTTTATCTTCTCAGGTTCCTTTGGTAGGACTTCATGTTTAACAACATCTTTCACTTCTCTAAACACCACATCTCAGTTATACACAACCTTCCTTGTTTCTGGGTTCCAAAGCTTGTAACCCTTTAAACCATCCTTATACCCAATAAAGATGCACCTTTCAGATTTATTATCCAACTTGGTCCTTTCTCCTTTGGAACATGTACATATTCATCACATCCAAATACCCTTAGATGTGAAATAGAGGGTTTCTTACCAGTCCATACCTCATGTGGGGTCTTATGCTCCAATGCTAATGAAGGTGATCTGTTAACTAAGTAACATGCAGTCTCCACTGCCTCTGCCCATAATTCTTGTCCTAACCCGGTACCACTGAGCATGCTTCTTGCCTTTTCCATCAGTCTTCTATTCATTCTTTCTACAACTCCATTTTTTTGAGGTGTGTATGGAGTAGTCTTCTACCGTGCTATACCACACTTCTTACAGAACTCTTCAAATTCCTTCTTGCAGAACTCCCCACCATTGTCTGTCCTCAACACCTTTATCTTCTTCTCTGTCTGGTTTTCCACCAGAGCCTTAAATTCTTTAAATTTGTCAAAGACTTCAGATTTCTTCCTCAAGAAATATATCCATGTATTCCTTGAGAATTCATCTATGAATGAAACATAGTACACAGACTTTCCCAGTGATGGAACTGACACGGGCCCAAACACATCACTGTGCACAAGTTCTAATATCTTGTTTGCCCTCTTAGCACCAGAAGGAAAACTCACCCGATTCTGCTTCCCATATACACAATGTTCACAGAAATCGAAATCCAGAGAACAATTAGACATACCTTCTACCATACCATCTCTATGCAGTATCCGAAGGCCCTTCTCTCCAATATGTCTAAGCCTTTGATGCCATAGCATGGTCTTTTCTCCAGAGACAGCTAGACTTTCCGTCCCACTTTCAGGAACCACAGAACTGTTACACCCATCAATAACAGTGCTACCTTGTAGCTTGTACAGAGTTCCAGTCCGAACTCCCTGCATTAATACCAGTGCTCCCCGAACCATCTTGCAGGCATCTTTCTCGAACAGTGTTTTTACACCTGCATAATCCATCTTGCTTACAGAAATCAGATTTCTGGCCAATGCAGGAATATGCAGAACACCAAGAAGTGTTCTAATCCTCCCACCTTGCAACTTCAGCTTGACCTTTCCACGTCCGACGATTCTGGCCTTCCTATCATCCCCTAGGAAGACATCACCACCATCATATTTCTCATACTCGGAGAACCACTCCCTATGGGGAGTGAAGTGAAAGGATGCACCTGAGTCAATCAACCATGACTCATGATCTACATGTGTATTTGAAGAAGAAGACAAATACACATCCCCACCTTCATCCGAGGTGGTTTTTGCCTCTGCAGAAGGAGATTCATCAGATCCCTTTCCTTTCTCAGGAGCTTTAGATCTGCATTCCTTTTTGTAGTGTCCTTCCTTTCCGCATTTCCAGCACACCTTTACAAACTTTCCAGGAGATTTAGATCTCCCTCTAGATTTAGAGCTCCCACTCGAAACCTTATTCTTGTTTCTGTTCTGGGACCTTCCTCGTACAGATAAGGCATCTCCATTCTAACCCTCCATATTTCTCCGTCTCATTTCCTCCGACAGCAAGGCTGAGACAATGTCATCAAAATTCAAGGTAGTTGTATTGCTACCTATTGCAATAACAGGCCATCCTGATCACAGTAGAAACCTAGCGGTACACTTATCTTCATCGATATTTTAATATCAACGAATGTGGTGACTTACCACAGTATTGAAGGTGTTCAGATGCTTTGTCACCGAGTCTCCATCCTTCATCCTCAGGTTATACAGCTTTTTCCACAGGAACAACTTATTCACCAGAGACTTAGATTGGTACAAAGTCCCAAGTTTATCCCACAAATTCTTCACCGTAGCTTCCCCAGATACATTCAACAATATTGAATCTGATACACACAACCGTATTGTGCTTTTAGCTTTCCGATCCAGTTTCTTCCAGTCTTCATCTGACATTGCCGTTGGTTTAGTACCTGGATCTATCGTGATCCACTGATCTTTATCCACCAACAAGTCCTCCATATTGAGCTTCCACAACTCAAAACTCTGACCATTAAATTTCTCGATCTCTATCTTTCCGCCGCTCGCCATCTTCTTTCACCGCAAGAATCAACATCCTCAGACCTCCCACCGAATGGTGGTCTGTTCTGTGCCCAACTAAAACCCCAAGCAAAGAAAAGTGTTCCCTAGCCGAAAACACTTCTCCGATACCAAATGTAGGTATTAACCTAATAAATTATCTACACACGAATCTTATAACAGTAAAATAAACAATAGTGAGAGCATAAAACATAAAACAGATAAACACAGAGATTTTCCCCCGGATCCCAAATTGGGACGACCAGCTTGATTTTTCATTATATTCCTTTTAGTGTTACAACACATATATATACATGCCGAAGCATACATAAACCCCAATCCATTAACCCTGGATTAGAACATAACCATAGTTCCCTTGACCGGATCTACAAAATACCAGGGGTTGAAAACCATCGTACCCCAAAACCATGTGCAAACTCATGCACAAAACATGGGTGGGTCCGCATACGAGTGGGACTGCATACCAAAAAAAATTTCGCCCGGGCGCTGCCGCCCCCCCTGTGACCCCCCTGCTGCGCCTAGCGCAATGTACAATGCGTGGGGCTAGTCGTGGAAAGAATATAACACATACCCAATAGATGCGATGAATTAGCGCAGCATCGATGGGGATTCGATCCTGGATCCATAAGCACCCATTATGGACTAGGGTGAGCAACTACCGTACCAGATGATCCATGATGTTTTAGTGGCCAAAGTGTGGCATTCTTAATAGGTTTAAGAGCCTAGACCCTACCACTCTGCGTACCCATCACATAGGAACAATATTTATCCCATCATCTTCCTGTATTCTGTCAAGGTATAATTCGGGTGCTATCTTAGGGAAGGCCTCCAAATTGGCCAAGTCATGATCATAAAATTCTACCTCGTGGAGGCGTCCAAAAGGTTCGCCAATGATGGGCACCTCACCCAGTGTCAGTGGCATCTGCAGGTAGGTGCACAAGCCATCAATACTCTTCAGCGTATGGGTGGAGGGCCTGCAGGGCCAAACAAAGGGTGGGAGCCAATCGATTGGTTCAGAAAACTGGGCACTTCCTGAGCAGACTGTGTCTGGGTTGAATTTTCCAGGGACTTTACATTTCGTGGGGAAGTATAGGGTTTCACCCCAACCCATTTCGCAGATTTCCCAGAGCCTTGTGCTTTCTCCTTTCCCTTCTTCTTGGCTGGGCTCGGCGTAGATATAACCTCTTTAGCTTCTGACTCAATTTCCACTACTACCTCGGTGTCTTTTTCTACCAAGGTCATAGTTTCTAAGGGTTCACTAGGGTTATAGGTCATCATTCTAGCATGAAAAGAAAATTTGGGGTGGCTACTGTCTGAGGGGGAAGCGCGCTCAGGCATCAACAAAACACAAAAATCATAGAGTCGTACTGGCACAAACAGTTCAAGCTATCCGAAACCCCCTTTTGAGTTATCTGCTTGCCTTTATAGCATTTACGATCAACCAACGGTCGGTAAAACATTATCTAGAACTTACCATTATAGAAACGGTAAAAAATCTTCCAAGATCGCCTCATTAAATGTTGGCTGCCCACTCCTTTCAATGGTAACTTTTTCTTTTTACCTGATTTCACTATTCCAATAGCTAGTTTGCACACCTCTTGTGTGCCCAGCGCACCCCTGCACTCCCAATGTACCTCTTGTGTGCCCAGAACACCGCTGCGCTTCCAAGGCACTGTCTGCGCTCCGAACATACTCCTACACCCACAGTGCTCCCCTCTGGGTTTCCAAATCTGTGGTTGCTCCCTGCGCCCACATGGTCCTTGCCTTGGTGGCCCCTCCAGATGGGCACACACCACCGCATACAGCTACTCTAGCCATGTAGTCATTTGATCTGATATGGTTTGAACCGACTACCATTGACATATCCAAGTACCATATCTCTACGCGGGGTAGCTAACCGGACAGCTCTGCCATCGGTGATTTCCTTTACTACATAGGGCCCCACCCAGTGCTAACAGAACTTCCCTGGGTGTTTCACAAAATGGCTATCGTATAGCAAGACCAATTCTCCCTCCACAGATGCCTTTTGTCGAAAATGTCGATTATGCCACACCTTATCCTGAGCCTTCTAAACCTGTTGATGGAAACTAGCAATGAAACGATCCTCTTCTAAAGCCACAAGCTACGCTAATCATTCCGCCATGATCGCTGGCTCTGCCATGTTTGTAAAGGTTGCGATGCGTAGGCTAGGAATAATATATTCCATGGGCATAATAGCCTCCTGGTCGTACACCATCATAAGCGATGTCTTCCCATTCAAATTTTTGCAACTAGTTCGATAGGGCCAAAGAACAGACGAGATACGCACGTCCTAGTCGCTGCGAACAGTGTTACAAACCTTAATCAGGGCTTGCTCCAAGATCTTATTAAAAGCTTCGACTGCGTCGTTCTCCTATGGGTGATACAGGGTACTTTTCGCATGATGGATCCAAAATTCTTCCATCAAGGCCTATATAGTTTCATTAACAAAATGCGTACCCCTATCGCTCATCAGGAGTTTCAAACATCCAAATTGACTCAGGATCTACTCAAAGCTGAAGTGTGCAGTGGTATCTGCAGTGAAATCCTTCACCACTTGTGCTTTGGACTAGCTGGTCACATAATCAGTAGCAGTTATAATGTAGTGCGCACATGTCTTCTTCCCTGGTGGGTTGATAGGCCCTATGAAATAAATGGCCCATCTTTCAAATGCTTGCAGAGCCCTTTGCAGTTGAAGGGGAATTTCATCTCTGCGTGATGGCCTTCATGTCCATTGGGATGTATCGCAGGCTTTACAATATTCATGAGAGTCATTATGTAGGGTAGGCTACCATAGTCTTGCTCCTAATATCTTTTACGTTGTTTCTTTTCCTGCATAGTGACCTCCTGCTACCCCGTCGTGGGCTTCTGCCAAGATAGCCTGCCGTTCATGCTCCAACACGTACCTTCGCAACACTTTTTCAGCTCCCATCTTATATAGATGACCTTCGATGATGGTAAAATCTACAGCGTGGGTCACTAGTTCTTTCTTTTGTTGTACCAAATACTCTGCAGGTGCCATGCCTATAGTTAGGAACTGAATGATGTCAGCGAAGTGTGCATCGACTATCTTAATGGCGAACAGCTGCGCATCAGGAAATCCTTCATCCAGGTTGGTTGATTCCTCGCCATTCTCAATTTAGGACAAGCGATCTGGCCCAACATTCAACTTTATTATCTTGACAATGTTCTCAAAGTTGTACTCCTGAAACAAAAGCAACCATCGGCAGATTCCCCCCCCCCCCCCCCAACACAGGCTTATTCACCAGGTACTTCAAAGTTGAGTGATTTGTAAGAATTTTTAAGTTTCCTCCTAACCGGTAGTGTCGATACTTCTGTAAGGCATAGACCAATGCCAATCCCTCCCACTCCGTGGTGGAATAGTTACGCTCTGCACCTGAGAGTTTCCTACTAGTGAATGCGACAAGATGATCAATTTCTCCATCTATGAGCTGCTTAAGCACCGCTACAAGGGCAATCCCTGATGCATCAACGTGAACATGGAATACCTTTGTCCAATCAGTAAATATGAGGATAGGTGCAGAGACCTTTTTCTCCTTGAGTGGCTCGAAGCTCTTCTGACACGCATCATCCCAAAAAAATGAAACATCCTTCTTAAGCAGCTTTTCCATAGGGGCAGTGATCAGTGCATACCCTTGAATGAATTTTCTATAGTAGCCTGTGTGTCCAAGTACTGAACGTAGTTGTTTCTTAGTTGTAGGTACTGCCAGATTTATAATGACTGCAAGTTTTGCAAGGTCAACCATCAACCCCTGTTGGCAAACTATATGGTCGAGCAAGATTCTGAAGGGTACGCAAAATATGCACTTCTTGATATTCACGGAAATATGGTGTTTTCCACAGGCATCCAACATCATGCACAGGTTCGAAACTTGCTTCTATGCTAATATAAAGACATTCCAATCATCAAAATAAACCTCTAGAAACTTTTGTATGAACTCTTTGAAAACTGCGACTACTACTCGTGAAAAGATAGCAAGGGCATTCTTGAGTCCAAACGGCTTGACTGTGTACTGAAAGGATCCCCATTCAGTAGAAAACTTAGTTTGGCTATGATCTTCAAGTGCGATTTTGAATTGATGGTAGCCTGAGAACCCGTCAATGAATGATTACACTTATTGGCCTCCTACGTTATCAAGGATTTCATTCCAGAACAGCATAGGAAAGGGATCATGTACATAGGCGTCATTTAATTTGCACAAGTCCACATAGATTCGTATTTCCACCTTCATCTTTTTCTCCTGAACCACCATCGAGCTTACCCAATCCGACTGTTTGACCAGTTCGATGATACCTGCGATGAGCATTTTATCAATTTCTTCTTTAACCTTCTGCTTATACTTAGGATTCAGCCGATAAGAGCACTGCTTCAAAGGGCGCACATCAGGTTTTAATGTGATGCGTATAACCCCTAGGTCCCCTGTCATCCCCTTGAGCTCTG
This sequence comes from Pinus albicaulis, assembly GCA_034641835.2. Taxonomy (NCBI): domain Eukaryota; kingdom Viridiplantae; phylum Streptophyta; class Pinopsida; order Pinales; family Pinaceae; genus Pinus; species Pinus albicaulis. The sequence goes on from JAXQQM020076649.1 coordinate 16,982, forward strand.
AGAACTTTTTCGGGAAAAAATCTTGATATTCTGTGAGCAGTTCTACGACCTTTCCTACTGTATCATCATCCTAGTAATCCCCAAATTTATCCAACTTGGGTTGTTCTTTCGTGCCAATGTTGACTTCACGCAGCCTCAGAGGCTTCGTAAAGTCGTTAGTTTGTAGTGGGTGTTCCGCAACTACGCGTTGTCCCTCTAATTCTGGGATAGAGACATTACGCGGATCTCCATCGCATTCTTCTACGACTATATTGTGGTAGTTGACGATTACCTGCATCTGGGTTTCCCACGTTGGTGCCCTAAATGTTGAGTAAGGGCTAGATTCACCAAATACAAAGGTATCTATATCCTACAGAGCTTCCTCAAGTGCCTCTGTGCCCCCTGTTAATCTAAATGTCCCCACAAATTCATCCTTTAAATTTTCCCCATGGCGGGTGCGCTGATGTAGCTCCACATCTAAGTACCATGCGGTGGGAATTGGTCCTAAGGCATGAGTAGACAAGTGAACCCATTCTTTTGTAGTCAGGTCACACCATTTCTCCATCCAAGCGAACAGATGTTTGTGTGGGTCCCCGGGGCCAAGGAAGGTCTTTACACACAAGTGAGCCAGAGGTTTAAATCGCAAGATCATCATATCCCAAGATTCTTCCCAATATTGGAATGCCCCCTTATGCGTGTCCCACCACCTTGCAGGTGTTGCGTGCATGGCTAGATTAAGGGCCCATAACCTTCATTCTCTTGGAACCTCAGCTTCAAATGCTCACAAAAATTCCTTGATACTACCAGACCCATAAAAGTAGGGAAGTTCTCTTACCTCTTAAGATATGCATCGGAAGCCCTTTGTGATTCACAGACATCGCAATGCAGATACATCATGTAACTAATTTTTCCAATTTTCCATCTCTCTGTCGAAATCAAAGAAAACCTTTGCTATCCTTCTCCCAGCAAAGCACACCATCGGCCGTAGGATTGATCCAATATTCGTCCTGTGCAGTTAACTTGTATATGTGATCCACCTCCTCGTCCTCACGCATGGGCTCCGTATACCTTTCTCCTTCTTGATTAGTTTTGTAGTATTTACCACTTCGTGTTGTACCCTCACTCTAATCAAAGCTCATTCACTCTGTATGGCTGCACAAAATTCTCTTTTCACACAATAATATCTTAATTAGTAATGGCAAGGTTTTTAGAAACTTACCTTGAAAACCCTGGAAGAACCTCTGTTCTACCTCCGAATAGGACCCAGACTATCAACTACAAATTTCGTCACAAATCCTCCCAACACACTGTCCACCCAATGATCTACCATATGAGTGATGGTATTATCAGTTCTTTCTAACTGTTGGATCAACTTTGGAGTCCACACATTACCCGTTCGTCCTTCCAACATGTCTGGAAGTCTACGAGCCTTGCCAGCCACTCCGGAAGCTCGATTGCAATTGTTACAAAGAAGATTTTGTAGACTTCGGTGAAAATGTACTTATTCTTCCACTTTTCTGCTGTCAACTTTGTACTACGATTTTATTTTACCGCAAATTCTTGAACTTGGTTTTCAAACCACTCTTCAATTTCTTTATCGGGTCTCCAATATTTTCTTGGCATTACCCGATCTCTCTCTCAAAATGCTCCCAGTCCCGGCAACAGAACCATTTTTTGGCTTGAGGAGTCTAGACCCAGGTTTGGAGGTTAAGGTTTGCTAACAAACCCCTATACTACTGGCCCTTTTGGTAGTGTCTAGCTTGCACAGTCCAAAGTCTCACCTGAAGCAATATGGGAGGGTGCTGGAACCAGGTTTCCACACCTTGAGAGAGAGTAGGTAAGTCACACATATCTGTGTTCGCAGCTTTATCGGATTTGCATAAGACATGTATGTTCGCAGGTTATTCAGCAATGCAATCCACAGTATAATAGAGCTATTACCATGCACAGATCTATATAACACCTTCGCATCCACGTGCGTATTGGCAGTTATCAATACTCGATGTCTTAACACACCATTAACAGACTACAAATATATCACAACACAGACATAATTGCAACATAAACAGATAATGCAACTTTATTCGTAGCTATAACAGATCCCAAACGTTCGCATAAATAGTACGCATTAGATCTATACAGCATAAGATACTTCAACAATATTCTGCATATATTAATATCAGATCCTACTTACAATCCCAAAATACCACCTGCGCACATAGCCAGCAGGGTCCGCACACAGTAGGATAGAGGATCTTCATGCACATAGCTAGCAGGATTCCTTACCCAACAACCCAAAACAGATCTAATAATTCGCACTTAGCATCAGACGCAATTCTTGCCTACCTTATGATTCAAAAGTTTCATCTATTTATATCGACTTAGCCTACGCTTCCAATGGTCCACAAACCATGGTTTATGGACTCTTGGTCTACCCTTGACCCATTATAATGCATTCAGGGCTTTGATCCACCCCAAAACCCCTGCGTTAGACTAAATAATACCAAAAGTATACAAAATTGTACAAAATTCGCAGCTTTAGGGGACCCTGTTCCAACAGCATGTGAGACGGAGGTTCAAATCGTAAGATCATCATGTCACGGCATTCCTCCCAATAATGGAATGCCCACTTATGTGTGTCCCACCACCTCGTAGGAGTTGTGTGCATGGCCAAATTAAGGGCCCGTAGCCTTCATTCCCTTAGGACTTCATCTTCAAAGGTACACAAAAATTCCTTAATGCTACCAAAACCATCAAAGTAGGGCAGTTCTCTTACCTCTAAGGAAATACATCGGAATTCCTTTGTAATTCTAAGACATTGCAGCGCAGATACATCATGTAGCCAATTATGCCAATTTTCAACCTCCCCATCGGAGTTAGAGAAACATTCACTGTCCTTTCCCTAGAAAATCACACCATTAGCCATGGGTTTGATCCAATCTTCATCCCATGCGGTTAGTTTATATATTTGATCCACATCCTCTTCTTCGTGCACTGGTTCTATATATTGCTCTCCTTCCGCGGGATCTAGTGGGACGATCACCCGTGTACCCTCATTCTCAAACACATGCTTCTTTTCTTTAGGTTGATAATGCCTCCCATATCTATAGCCCAATCCAGCCCTAGAAGCACAAGATAAGGATCTGCGTCCTCCACAATCTGCATTACTTAAAATTCGGCGTGTACCTTAACCCCTACGATATCTACCATAATCTTTGACAGCCTCCCCAATGTTATGATATTTTGCTGAATAGCCATGCGCAGCTATATAGTGGACCATTCTAGCTTCGGTTCTCCAATCCACTGCCACGTCTTCTGAAGCAGTACATTCGCATCCAGACCTAGGTCCAAGATAACCTGATCCATCTCATAGTCGCCAATCTGTGAAGTAAGCTGCATTTCTCGACCAGTGCATTTCTTATGCTTGTAAATTTTGTTCACATACTTAACTTCCGTGAGGGGGTTAGCTTTTTCTACACAACTGTCTATTAGTGCTTGAAGATTTTCTACTGCTTTATGGTTGCGCAGCAGCTTCATAGATGCCTCCAAAAATGGTTTGACCTTGTCATCTGCTCTTAGGTTTGTTGGAGCCTAAGAAGTAGATGCCTCATCCTTACTTAAGTCTTTGCAAGCTACGACAAAGGATTCCTTTTCCTTCTGTAGGTCCAAACCTTCTTGTTTGACAGCTGCTTTTCGGATAAGAGGTTTAGTCACAGCGTTCTCCTCAACCACCCCAGTAGCCATGCCGCTGCGCATTATGACATTAATGCTTGGTCCTTCGTCACGTGGTTTAGCCTTAACCCTCTACACATTCTGCGTAGGTGTATGTTATTTTTCCTTCATTTTTTCTATCAGAATTGGACAGTCTTCAATCACATGGTCCAACTATCTACAATACCTATAAGATTGTCTTACAGGGTTCGGACAGTCCCTCGCAAAGTGCCCTACTTCTCCACAGTTATAACAAATCAATTGCCCTCTTCCCCGACCTGTGCCTCCACCCCACCCCCCTCCTCTGCCCCTGGCTAGGGAGCCTCCTCTACTTGAGGGAGATTGTGGTGAAGAAGGGTCAACCTGCATCCTATATATGTTTCCTGGGTCAATCATTAGGTCGTATGTCCAATAGTTTTGTTCGTCATGTCCCACAGATGAGAAAATTTAGCACCATTATTGCTTCAAATCTGGAACATAAGTGGCCAGATGGGGGCAGTGGTTGGTATCATGCAATCCAGCTACACAACAGTCAGTGCACCATAGGGTCAGACCACTTGGTCCCACAGCTTCCCTAGGATGTAACGGGCTGGGTCCTCTGGCCTGCATGTAATCTGCTAATAGAGGGCACTGATCCTTGGTGTGCCCAGACACCCTGCATCTTATGCACCGTACCTCTAGACTGGCTTCTTTCCCTCACTCCTTGTGCAAGTTCTGGATTTTGAGATGCATTGCCTATAGTTGCCCTTAGATCTGCTATACCCCCAGCTGAGCATCATCTATTAGCGTAGCTTCTAACTTCATAGCAATCTCCAAGGATTTTTGCTACAAGTCAATGGCTTGCTGACCCATAGGTCTGCGCAGTTGAGGCAATAACATAGCAATGAACCATTATGTGTGTTGTCTGTCATCATACAAAAATTCCCCTTCTATGATCACCTTTTTTAGTCGTTGATCAGCCTCCCATACAGACTCAGAGGACCCTTGTTTGAAATATTTTTGGTTATTCACTATCTGATAATAGTACTTAGGCTTCTGAAACTATTATTTTAGGGCATTCGTAACTTCTTGAATAGTCAAATCCACATGCTAGCTACGTACCCCATATACTAGTCTAGGGCTCTTCCTTCGAAGGCGAGGGATAGCTGTGTCCTCTTCACAGCATCGTTGGCCACATTCTGCGCAGTCCATACTCACTCTACGACAAACTAGAATCAGTCCATATCTTTGTCTCCTACACCTTTGAAGGTGGGTAGCTTCATGTGTGTGGCCATATCTGCTTTTGGGGGTGGTGGCGGAGGTGTGGGGGAGTTCTTTCCCTTATGCTGATTCGAAGGTGGTGTTGCAGGAGGGCTATTTCCTGCGTGCACAGCTAGTTCTCTTAATGGGATGTATATGGATATGTCCCCTTCTTGAGTGACTCTGTAGTACTTACCACTTCGAGTTGTACCCTCGCTCTAATCAGATTTCATTCATTCGGTGTGGCTGCAAATAATGCCCTTTTCGCACAATAATATTTTAATCAGTAATGGCAATGTTTTTGAGAACTTACCCCAGAAAACTTTGAAGAACATTCACTCTGCTTTAGAATAGGATAGGAACTGATCGACTGCAAACTCTGTCACAAATCCTCCCAACACGCTATCCACTTAGTGATCTACCATACGAGTGATGGTGTTGTTAGTCCTCTCCAGCTATTGGATCAACTCTGGAATCCACTGCGTGACCCACTCGTCCTGCCAACACATCTGGAAGTCTATGAGTCTAGCTAGCCACTCTTGTAGCTTGTGTGTAAAGGTTACAAATAAAATTTCATATACTTCAGTAAAAATGTACTTATTCTTCCACTTCTCAGTTGTCAGCTTCGTGCTGCAATTCTCTTTTACAGAAAATTCTTGAATCTGTCTTTTGAACCAATCTTCGATCTCTATCTTCTCAGATCTCCAATTTTCCCATGGCATTACCTGATCTCTCTCTCAAAATTCTCCTGGTCCTCGCAACGGAACCATTTTTTGGCTTGAGGGATCTTGACCTAGGTTTGGAGGTTAAGGTTTGCCAACAAACCCCTATACTACTAGCCCTTTCGACAATGAACTACTTGCATAGGCCAAGGTCTCACCCGAAGTAGTATGGGAGGGTGTTGGAACCAGGTTTCTACACCCTGGGAGAGAGTAGGTAATCAAGGCAGATCTACGTTCACAACTTATCATATTCGCATAGAGCAGGTCTATTTGTAGGCTTTTAATGATATAATTAGATATTAACCATATTAACATTCACAAATCTAGTCAGTACTTTTGCATCCACATTCGTATCAGCAATTACCAGCACATAATGCCATAAACACAGCTACATATACATTCACAGCATAAAAATATAGCACTGATATATTTGCAGCTTAAACAGATATCATAGATTCACATCAACAGTAACACAATAGATCCAAATATCACAAAGATACCTCATTCATTAATATCCAAAATCCTAGTTACAACCCAAAACACAGCATGTGCACACAGCTAGCAGGGTCCGCATACAGCAGGACTGAGGATCTCTGTGCACACAGCCAGCAGGATTCCTTACCCAAAACAACCCAAAACATATCTAACAATTAACACGTAGCATCAGTCTTAATTCATGCCTACCTTTAGACTCAAACTATCCATCTATTTATGTCGACATGGCCTAAGCTATCCTATGGTCCACAAACCGTGGTTTGTGGAACTTAGGGCTACCCTTTGACCCATTACAAAGTATTGGGGGCTTTGACCCACCCAAAACCCCTACACAAGACTAATTCATACCAAAATATACAAAATTCACAGCTTAGGGAGCCCTGCTCCAACAAGTGTCCACACTGAAGATGTGGTGTGTCATCTCTTCCCTTATACTTTTGAAGGTAAGGCCTTGACTTGGCATTTCTCTCTCCCACGGGGATCGATAACAAGTTGGAATGAATTTCAAATAGCCTTCCTCGAAAATTTTTGGGAAGATAAAACACCCGCAGTCTTAGTCTTAGAGCTATCACGTATGAGGATGGAAAACTCAAGAAAAGGTCAAATACTTCAACCAAAGATTCCCGTCATTAAGAAACAAGATCCCTCAATACTCCAGGCCCACTAAAGGAGTTATTATAGAGTTCTACACTTCTCCCTTTCCCCAGAACATGGCTATGTTCATAAAACAAAAAGAAAAAAATACCTTGCAGCAAAACCTCACTAAGGCAATTAAAGTAGAAAAATACATGGCCAGCTTGAAGGGAAACCCAGGGCAACAGGGGATAGAAAAGGGAAGTAGCAATAGAAACCCCTCACATCCTTCAGGAGACAAGAGGGAATTTGATGCGTTCGATGTGGAAGGTTTGTAGAGGGTAGTAAAGTAGTTATCCAATGAAATCATAGAATTTAAAAATAAAATAAAAAAATATCGAGAGAAGGAACATCTGGGAGAGGTAATTTTAAATTCCCAAATAGAAAAAAATTTCCTCCAATACATCTATCTCCCCTAGAAGGAATTAATATCCAGGAATTCGCGATGGAAATTTTTTGCAGAGCTCATAAAGCTAACCACTCTAAGAAATATTTTCCGGCATTTATCAATATCTTTGAATTATTTATAATTGGCCAAGAATCATCCTCTGGGATAGCTGATGTTTAGGTCGCAGAAGCCCTAGAGTCCCCTCCTGAAGAATATATGATTAATCACTTCTGGGACTTGTCCAATCTTTTTGAGGAAGATGAAGAAGAATTAGAAGATCTGAATACCACTCGGCATTCTTACCAAATTCGAAGCAAAGGACCACCAGCCCCACCAGGTGATATTTCCTCATCAATCCCAACTGTTGGTAAACCATATCCTCCCAAGAAAATTTTCCCAAGTGAGCTAGCAATTGTAGAACCAGTTGTAAATAAAACCACTAAACCTCTAGATAATACTAACCCTAGGAATTTAGATTTCAACATAGTTGATGAGTTAAAAAAGACAAGGGCTAGTATTTCTCTCTTCGAACTTACCAAAATTGCACAATTGAGAGATGAAATTGTAAAAGCACTTCCTGGAAAATCCCCTAATCTTCCCCATCATCTCATTTCGAATTTAGATATCCAGGAGCCTCAAATCTAAGGTTCCATGATCGGGAAGAAGTCAAAATCGTAGACCCCTCCTTTCTTGTTAACCTTCGAGATTTATAATCATAATTTCAACAACTGTATGGTAGATTCAGGAGCTTCATCTAATGTTATTCCATATTTATTTTGCAAGAAATTAGCCCTTGAAACTAGTAAGAGTGAGTGCAAATAGTGCAATTAGATCGATCAAAATTAAAAGTCTTGGGAGAATTGAAAATTTTTCTCATAAGGTTGTCCTCGGACTCTAGGGTTCACCAAATCATTGACATTGTAGTAGCAGACATTCCTAAAGCATATGGCCTCTTGCTGAGCAGAGAATGGTCCAGCCAGTTAAATGGTTACTTCACCAATGATTGGTCTCACCTTTGGTTTCCCTATAAAGGAAAACAAAATCAAATAAGGGTAAATATGGAGTGTTACATGAAACATGTTGTCACTGATTTAGAAGCTCCCAATGAGCCTGTGATGTTTATTAATTCCTTATTAGGTAATTACTACGTAGACACATGGTTCGGTGATTTCCACGCTGATTCGTCAATAGTCGCAGAGTCTGCTGTCTCAGAGCTGCTCTTTTGTACTCATCAGCCAGCTCCTCGAGATGATGATGAGAGGGAAGATAAAACCATAGAGATAGAGTTCTATACCTTGCACTTCAACGTTTCTAAAACCAAATATGGTTTAGGTATAGGTTGTGTACTCCAAGACCCTAAAAAATACAATACCTTGATTTCTTGCCGATTAGAATTTGAATGTATGAACAATGTCGTGGAATATGAAGCACTCTTATAGGGTCTTAAGAAGGCGATCGATATGGGCGTTAAAAATCTCAAGGTTTTTGGTGATTCTGAGATCATAGTTAAGCAGGTAAGAAATTCCATCCTCTGCATATCAAACTAATTGGTTCGCTATCAACAAGAGGTATGGGATATTTTGTCTTGTTTTGAAGCATTTAACATTTTTTTGATTCAAAGGTATCAAAATATAGATGCAGATTTGCTAGCTAATGTTGCTTCTCATCTTATTCCATCTAGAAATTTCAAACCTAATGCTTTTTCAGTTGAAATCATTTTTCAGGCCTTAAGTCTGAGATAATATCACAAATTGGAGGGTATTCAATGATGACGAGAATATTATCTATTTCCTAATTTCCAAAGATACCTTCCAAGATGTGGGAATTGATGAAGAATAGCATGATCGCGATCTGAAGAAAGAGCTTGACCAAAAAACTCCTATTTGCGAGAATGCCATCCCATGATTAGTGGCAAAATTAGAAAATCTCTATGATCTTCAAGATAAATTTAGAAGGGTGATGAACTGCAAGACTCATATTTCATCTATGCAATAGGAAGTTATTAATCTTGGTATGAAGGCGAATCCTCGGAACATCAACCTGGGTGTTCAATTTTCACCAGGTGAAAGGGCCCCCTTTATCAAGCTATTCATAGAACTCAAGGATGTATTTGCATGGAAGTACGATGACTTGAAGACATTTTATTCAAAGATAATGCAACATGTCATTCCCATCAAAGAGAATTACAAGCCGGTGCAGTAGAAGTTATGAAAGATGCATCCCAGTCTTGAACCTATGGTCAAGGCAGAGTTAAAAAAACTTCTGGATGCAAAGATCATTTTCCCTGTGAGACACGCATAGTGGGTGGCCAACTTAGTACCAGTTCAAAAGAAGAATGGTGAAATACGACTATGTGTTGATTTTCGCAATCTGAATCGGGCATCGGACAAAGATGGTTATCTAGTCCCGCCGATGGAACAAATTCTACGGTAGGTCTTTGGTTCGGAGATGATTTCTTTATTGGACGGATTCTCAGGTTATAACAAAGTATCGGTAGCCCCAGATGATAGATTGAAGACTATCTTCTGAACCAAATGGGGCACCTATTCTTACCAGAAAATCCCTTTCAGATTAATCAACGTGGGAGCAACTTTTCAGTGTGCTATGGATGTCGCTTTTCTAGGACTCATTTCCAAGGTCGTGGTGGTATGCTTAGATGATGTAACGGTGTACTCAAAAGTTACTGCGAACCATATTGATGATCTGAGGAAAATTCTTGAGCGCTGTCAAAAATATGGGATTTCCCTCAATCCTAAAAAATCCATTTTCTGTGTAACTGAAGGGAAGTTTTTGGGATTTGTGGTGTCTAAGGAAGTAATGATGATCGATCCTAAGAGGTAAGCATCAATTTCTAAAATTCCTCCCCATAACAAAAATTCTATGCAATCTTTCATGGGAAAAATCAATTTTGTAAGAATATTTGTCCAAAGATTCGCCCAAACAGTTAAACCTCTGCAAAATATGTTTAAGCAGAAGGAAGATTATAAATGGGAGATTAAGTAGAAAGAAGCATTCACCAACATAAAAGGATCGATTATGGATGCGCCATCTCTAATGAGTCAAGATTTCTCAAAAGATTTTTTCCTGAATACTTTTGCGTCCAGTGATTCTTATGCAGTTTTTTTGACCAAAAATAATGCTGAAGGAGATGAATTTTAAATTTATTTCATGAGCACAGGGATGGATGAAACCCAACTCAAGTATCCTGAGGTAGATAATTAGGCGTTTGTGGTATTCAAGGCAGTTAAGCATTTTCGCCCATATATTTTAAAATATCATACTCAAGTAATTATGCCTTACCCTGTGGTGAGAAACTTGTTCATTCAGAAAAAGCTTGGGGAAACCCGAGCACATTGGATGAAAACTCTCCAGGAGTGTGATTTGGAGATTAAGCCTGCTAAAATTTTTTGGGGTCAGGGATTATGCAAGTTGTTGGTGGAATCAGCAGGAAATGAAGTTGTTGAGGAAGAAGGATGGGAAAATGAAGCCTGCATATGCAAATCCAACCCTATGAATGCAATCATCCCTCCAGACTCTTGGTACGTTAACATGAAGTTTTATCTAACTACAATAAGCACCCCTAAAGGTCTAGATGTGATTAAAAGAAGAGCCTTAAGATTGAATTCGGCTCATTTCCAGTTGGTATCAGGTGTTTTATTCAGAAATAACTTTGATGGATTTTTGTTGAGGTGCTTAGAGAACGAGTTTCAAAAGGTGATGTCTGAGCTGCATGAGGGTCCAGCGGGTGGTCATTTTGGACCCAAAACTACGGTTCATAAAATCTTGAGAGATGGATATTATTGGCCTAAAATGTTTAAGGATGCATACACGTTTGTGCAAAAATGTGGTGAATGCTAGAAATCTTCAGGATGATATCAAAGAGCATCCTTGCCCCTCCAGCCAGTAATTATCGAAGCCCCTTTTCAACAGTGAGTTATAGACTTAGTTGGTGAAATTAACCCACATTCGTTCACGCAACACAGTTATATTATCACTGTTATTGATTATTTCACATGATGGTCAGAAGCCATCCCTCTGCGTGTCATCAACAACAATCAAGTAATTTCATTCCTTACAACTCATGTCATTACCAGGTTCGGTGTCCCTAACTCCATAGTTTGTGATAACACGAAATATTTTTCATCAGCAAAAATAATGGAGTTTGCATTAAATTTTGGAATAAAATTCAAATACTTGAATAATTTTTATCCTCAAGGAAATGGATTGGCTGAGTCAAAAAATAAAAATTTGATCAATATCATTAAGAAAATTGTAGCCCAGCACCAACGCAATTGGCATCTCAAGTTTCCGCTAGCTCTATGGGAATATAGGTTGACTCCCAAAGCTGCTATAAATAATTCTCCCTTCTTCCTCGTCTAAGGATAGGACTCAATTCTACCCACACATATCTTTCTACCATCTCTTCAACTTTCTCAGTCAGTCCAAGACACTGAATGTCCAGCTATGCAGCAACGTATAAATGTTCTGTTGAAATTGGAAGAAGAGCGTCATGCCGCCCAGAATAGGTTCTCGAACCACCAAAAAAATTTGAAATCCTAGTTCGATAGAAATTTTGTGGGTAGGAAGGGTTTTCAAGTCAGGGACCTGGTTCTAAAGTGGGATAAACCAAATGAAGTCAAATGGAAACACACTAAGTTCCAAAAGTTGTGGTTAAGACCATACCAGGTCAAAGAAAATTTAGGACTGAGCACTTTCAGATTGCAATCTTTGGAAGGCAGATTGGACCCTTTGCCCATCAACAGGAAAGTTTTGAAGGACTTCTTTTCTCAGGGGCAGACCTGGTTAGGACTCTGTACATAGTTTTGTTTTTTGGTTTGAACCTATACAAATTTTTTCATCTTTCTTTTATTTTTCCTCGGGGTGAAAATTTTTACATATCTAGCACACTTCGGGGTTGAAGACCAGTGCTCTCAACTGATTTTACGTGAAAATATTTTAGAGAGGGCATATAAGATGATGCTGGAATTTGTAAGTATGTGTTTGTTACATGGAGGAACATCTCGCCACAGGCCCTGTGATTAAAACTTGAAATTTATTTCATGTGAGTGATATTTTCAGCTATTATCTGCAAGCTTCGTTCATCAAGACACTTTAAAAGATCTTCTATTTGTTTTGGATGTGAATTAAGAGGATCCCTGGGCGCTGAGGTGACTTCACTGGGTGCCGTGGGAAAATCTAACACTATCACTTAAACTCCTTGGGCAAATCTGGAAGGACTTTTTCACTTCATGGAAGCTTGAAAGTAAGGACTGTCGACGGGCTCAGTAGTCAGGTTGAGACAGCAAAATTGTTGGGGTAAGGAATATTGTCAGGCTTAGGAGTCAGGTTGAAACAGCAAGCTCCAATCCTTCTTAAGCCGTTTAAAAATATGATAAAACCATGACTGTGCCCTGGAATGTAATCATTGGGTGATGAATCTTGTGATTTAAAAAATAAATTTCTCACTCCTAGAAAAAAAGAGAAAATGAAAAGAGACGCAGTACACACCTAAAATTGGCTCACAGTGGAGAAGTTGCGGTCTCAAGGCAAATTTGAATAACATACCAACAACCAGAAGAAGTTAAAATTAACCTCATATTCTTGGCTTACTGATAATATTTGTTGAAATTTCCTCAAGGTTTAAGGAAGATCTTTCCCGACCAAGAATATTCATTTCCAAGGTTGGACACATGTTCATTTCGCATACTCCTAGGTTCTAAGTGTCTTGAAAGTCATTTTCATAATGAAAAGTTCTTCATAACCTATATATTCAGAGATAATTGCTTCGCCCAGTAAGTCGCCATTTGTTGTAGAAACAACCCCTGTTTTGGATTTTTTGTTTTGCTTGATTAGGTTTTTTCTATATAAAATATATTAAAACACAAAAAGATTAAAATAATGCATAAAACTCATAAAAAAGAAAAAATTGCATAAAAATCCCGAATAAGCCTTCGGCGAATTAGTCGGATGCCTTAGCTTTCATTTTAGCGAGCTATTCAAAGTTGTTTCGAAGAATTGCCCTTTTTGTCATTTTGTCAAATTGTTTTTTCGATTCGGCAAATTAATTCATTGCATGTTCGGTCGTTTCATCGATTCATTGTTTCTTTTTCCCTGCTTGATTCGCCAAACTGCTTGTAATTGTTATTTGCTCTTCGCCGAATTGTGTTGCTCGAAATAAGGAATTCGACAATTACCATGCTGGCACATCGGCGATTTTTTGGTTCGTTTATTCATTAATGACCAGTGTTTTGTGCATCCCAATATTTTTCATTAATCCATGCTGCCATTAATTGGCTATTCATGGAAATAAGACGTCTTTTGATTGGCCAGCAGTATCAAGATTGCGCATTTATATTCTTATATCCTATTAATTAAAGTCGAAAGTGTTCAAATTTATGGGGAAAATCCACCTACATATCTAGCCCATGTGATTTGGAATGATTTGCATTTATTTTTCAGACCTCAGGGTAGGATTTTATTTTCTCTATATATGCCTATAGCAGGCTAGTCTTTGCACTATGCATCATTCTTCCTTTTTCTTCACTAAGTGCCAAGACTATGTGTGTTGCCAAATTGTAGCTTTTCGCTTAAACATTTGCATCTCAGGTATTTTTAATTTTTTATGAACTAATATGTTGTCTGTGAATTAAAGCTGATGGTAGTGTCGCTATTTGGAAAGTTTCTAATTTTCCTCATGCCGCGTCAAAAGAGAAGCATTCCCCAGAATTTGCAAATTCCTAAGGCTCCCAAGGAGGAGGTCTTGAATGTTGTTCTAGAGTACTTGTATGTTGATCACTCATTTTTAGATACTACGCACAAGTTTGGTGGCAAAGACTCACCAAAATGGAGTAATTTGTATCAATATTTTCAATACCAGCAATATCTGGTGTCGCATGATGAACCACCAGAAAATATAGAAGAAGAAGCTGAAGACACAGAAGTTGAGGCATGTATTAGAGTCCATAGGTCAGATATCATTCTTGTTGGCACCCTCCCCACCATGTTTCCTTACTATGATGTTATTCGGTGGATGTTGTAGTTCGTTGATATTCCTCGCAGGTAGTTTCTCGGTGCTTTGGGTCTAGTAATTGGGTTCTTCCGATAAGAGGATCTAGGAAATTCTATAGGCTTTCACCACCCACTGCTTGGTACAATCAAGAATATATTGATATGTTCTAAATGAATAATGATGACTATCTAGAGAGATCAAGGAATGGTGGGCTCTGGATAAGGACCCCACCTGCAAAGATAGTGGGATATACTTATTTAATTCTCTAAAGTCACCTTATCAAGAAGCCACATCCATGATTAGCAGATTGTATGGGATGGGGGATTGCTCCATTTTTCAGATAGACTGGGTCCCTTTGATATTCGGGGTGGGAGATGAGGGTTACATTTTCAATTGGGCTGATATCCTATCCTCTAGTCTAGCGAAGACCATTTCTTAAGCTAAAGGGTCATCATCCTCCGAGCCTGTGTTAATCTTCATGTCTGGGTATGTCCTTGACTATGTGTGTGCTTGCAATGTGTTCTCAGAAATGGATTGGAAGTGGAACCCCGCTAGGGCTCCAATACATATATACTACAGCCAGTTGTGGTCATCAAGGTATGAATTTTTCTTCTATCAGATCTTTGAGCACTTTTTTCCAGAAATGCACATTATCATATACGCACATCCTCCTCCAAGATTCTCCGCAGAGGGGAAAAAGGCATTGGGACCAATAAGGGATTACTATGTGGAAAAGTTATACTCCTACATCAGAGTGTATGGGTTGATCAAAGCCCCACATTACCTTCCAAAGTATGTTCCAGACAAATTGTTGTTGAGATAAATATCGTATCAGGTGACTTATGGAGGTGTTGGTAAAGGTTTGAAGGATAGTGGAAAGAGGGAGTGGGAAAATTAACTGATTTTTCTGGGTCAATATAAGCTTGGAGCTTATGGCCACGCCATTGAGGAAGAAAATCGTATAAGAAACATCTCATTGGCTCGTGCTCCTTACAGGATGCATGACCCGTTCTTAATATTTAAAAAGCATTTGTTTAGTTTGAAGATGGACAATCCCTATGATCACCAGGAGACGCATGATGATAGTATGCACTACCAAGCAGATATTTTTGAAGAGGTTTTGGAAAGAATCCAAGCAATAAAGGATCAAGAAGTAAAAAAGAGGTGGGAAGCCTATCAAATCAAGAGGTTGGAGATCGTTGCTGCCGCGAGAGAAAAGCTTGACACAAAGCATCGGGAGTTAGCAAAGGCACAGAAATTGGAAAACCCTGAGTTTAACTTCGCCACCTCGAATGCAGGGACTTCTGGTTCCTTTGTTCATATTGATCTCGAAGTTGATCATGTCATGAAAAATTTGAACCAGGTTGAGGAAGAGGCTAAGACAAGGCAGGCCTGAGAAGAAGCCTGTGATAAAATAATTCAAGAAGAAGTTGAAGCCGTAGAAAGGTTGAAGTAGAGATAAAAGGAGCAAGCGGAAGAAGAAGTCGCTACTCAAGAAAGAGAACGTTTGAAGTTCGAGAAGGCTGAAGTAGCAAGGAAAGCTCAGGATCTGGAAGAGGAGGAAAATAAGCGAGCAGAAGCAACAAAGTTTACAATTCATAATCAAGAGGTGCATCATACTACGCCTCTAGTCTCTATTCCAGGAGTTTCCGATGTGGGTATTGTAGGATTAGAGCATCTTGACATTTTGTATGATTCAATGGTTCCCATGTCGAATTATTTCTTCAATCAAAAAGAGAGAGGGGTAGTCTCTCACCCCAGGAAAAGAGGAAGGACCAAGGAAGGAAGCGATCCCAACGCGAAAGTTCCCAGTGATCCTCCTGTGGTCGTGGGGAAGTTGGGAGATGGCCCAGCAGCACAGCAAAATTTTGACTCTACAGCCTTGTTGCGATCTCTCGCAACATCTAATGAGTTAACTCTTTTTGAAGTGCACCAACTTATTTCTAAGCTTCAAATGTAGATCTCTGGTTTTGGATCAGAGAAGGAAGAATTTCAAGGAAGAATCTAGGAAATAGATCAAAGGTTGGTTAGTGTGCAAGTGGAGCATAAGCATCAATTGAAAGAAGTCGTAGATGGGCACCATAAATCCATATCGCAGGTCCAAGAAAATTTCCAATCTCTCATTGAGTATTAAAAGGTAGAAAGGGAGAAGGTGATTGTGGAGGTCCAAGAAGAAAAGGTTGATTTGTTTCATCCCATGGAATTCTTAATAAATCAGTCGAGCGGTTTATATGGGCTCTTTGCAGAAATAAGGGATGTAAGCAGGGATGTGAGTGAAACTCATGTGGCCTTTTATCAATGCTTTCTTAAGGTTCGTTTAGGCTATCAAGATGCCTTGTGATGTGGAAGCGAGCTAGATGTTAAAGGGAGTCAAATCAAGGGAATTCAAACCATGCTAAAGGCTATCGAATCATTTGAAGCCTGATTCAACACTGAGCATTTGGATATCCCGAGGTTGTCGCGTCATGAAAGGATGATTCACAGGGTTGTGTCCGATGACTTGCTAGCAGCAGTCTATGAAACTTCTAGTGCTAGTAAAGACACCATTCAAAGATGCACAAAGGTTTGGATCACGGGTGCAAAGCTCTATTTTTTGTGTGGTATGACCCCCTTGGTTACCATCGTTGAGGTTATACCTGAGCACTTCGTATCGGTATGCCCAGTTCTAGAAGACACAGAGATCTCTATTCAGTTTCTGGGCTCAGCACCAAATGCGCAGGATGTCTTGACTGATCTAATCACCAAGCCAGCCAAGAAATTGTCCATGATTAGAAATTTCATCCAACACATGGACAAGAGCCATTTTTCCATCTCAAATTACTTATCTTTGTGTCGATACCATCTCAATCAAGTGGACCCAGCTCGATTAGAGTCAATCATGACTCATCACTATTTATGGGCAAAGACCGTTGGTATTCCTGCCAAATCATCCACCTCAACCCCAGGTGAATCGTTTGTAGTCAGTTGCTCTTTTTAGGAGTTATTTTTCATTTTTAAAAGGTAGTCATCCAACCATTTCTTGGTTGTCGAAATTGTAACCCTTTTGATTTTTTTAAAAAGAAATCATAATATGAAAACTAGGGGAGAAGGTAATCACTGGGAAATAATCAGTGTAAGAAATGTATGAAATCTTGGGGAACAAACTTTTTTTAGTATTGGATCTATAATAGAACGATCGTCTCTTCATTTTAGAAATACAAGTGTATGAATGGTTTTTTGGTCTACGACTTTTCATGGATCATGCATTATTGCGTTAACACAGCTTTTAATGTTTCATGCTCTTAATTTTGTTTACTTATATTGGCATGTTAAAATATGAAACCAGTTTTGCAATCTATTCTATCAATATTTGTTTAATGCTTTAACGAGAGTAATTTGTGCGATTAAAAAATTATCTGAAAGAATATTTTACTGTTGCTGATATGCACTACAATTAACGTGAAACTTATTTGGTTTGATTAATGGTGTCTATATCACAGCGTTTTGAACATGAATAAAGTTTTCTTCTCTTCAGCTTAATATCAAAATGCTTCTTTATAAGGATAGGTAGTATGTGTGTTAGTTTAAATACTTTCATTTTTTCTACTCGCAAGTCTAAAAATTAAAAATTAAAAAGTAGTTTTGATCCATCACCATCAAAGTCCTCTTTAAGGAGAGGCATCTACCCACATATTAACGGAACTATAAATCCGTCGAGACAAGTTACTCCAAACAACAAAGGGGCTAATTGAGAACCTTTGTTGGGCTTTTCTCTCCTTGTTTCCGTAGTGATTTTCGCCCGGTCAACACCTCTAACACTCTCTAGAAAGTAAGTACAACAAATTTCTTGCCTCCTTGCACTCCTAAACATTGATTTCATAGTGTTTTTATTGCTAATTTAAATTGGCATTTGGTCTAGTGAAGAAACCCTAGTTTTATTCCTAATTTCCAAATTTGAAGCCCTAAATATCCTTCATTTCCTACCCACATATCTAAAAACCCTATCCCTACCCTTACACTACCATTTCCTAGTCCCTAAATCCCTTTCCCTTAAAACCTTAACTCCTAGGCTTCTAAATTCCTAGGCAACCACCTCCCCAAACATGTAATTTAAATATCATTTCCCACTCCCTTGACATTTCAACCATCTATCACCTCCCAAAGTTCCATAATCCCTTCCCCCATCTCCCTAAATTTTCCTACACTTATCCCTATTCCTTAGACCTATCTACACTCCCCATTCCCATCCACCTCATCCCTAGGTTTTCTTTGCCACAAAACACTATGGAGGAAGACAGAGACTATATGGAAGAGGAGGATAGAGAAAAGAGAAGGCCTCACAAAGGAGGAATAATATTAAAGCTGGATCCCACCAACACAAATGAACGGATGGCCTCTCATATGACTGTGAATTTTTTTGAGTATGTAGGTTGCCTTGATTTTTGCAACATGATTCAGAGGGTTTAACATCATCCTATGTTGAGTAGAGTCTTCATTTCAAACCTCAGAACAATCAGGTGACCCTTGCAGGTGTGACATTCACTGTATCTACATCCATCATTACTCCTGCTATAGGGATTCCAAACATGGGTGAGAAGTGGTTTAAATCCAAATATTTGGAGGAATAGTATTATAAACCATTCATTAAACCAAAGTACAGAAATGAAAGGAAGAGGGTTTTCCCTTTCAACTACCTTCTTGATAGGTATGCACCCATGATGAAAATCATCATGAAGTACTTCTCTTGTGAAGGAAGGTTTTCTAGGCTCTACACATACCACATTAAAATGTTGATGCACTTCACAAGAGTAATATTGCTCAATATCCCATACCTTATATTCAATAGCATACAAAAAATGGCATTCATTGCACAAAAGAGAGACTATGACCAGTAGATTAACAACCTCTTCCACCACTCATTGATCAAAATCATTGTACTCCATCACCTTGATCAGTTGGGCATCTCATGGGATACCTTCATAGCCAATGACATATTCATTGATCCACAAGCTCCAAATGTTGAAGATGTGCCTTCTTCATCTCATCCTTCTATGTCTATTCCTCCACCTCATTCCACTTCACCATCTCCACCATCATCAACATCACCACCATCATCACCATTTCATGGTCAGGGTGAGTCACCAAACAGAGTTATGGGAAGCAAACCTAAAGAGGGTGAAATGAGCACATTGGAAAAGACATATTAGAGAGGGAATAGGTAGGTGTTTTCCCCACAGATTGTGGGAGAGGGCCTACCTTATTCACCAGCAAAGAAGGTACAGAAGGGGAAACAAAAGATGGTAGAGGAAGATGTACATGAGGAAACCATTCATGAGGAGGAAGACCTCCATGAGATAGAAACATATTTTGACCTTGTTGACTTGGATGAGCAGCATGATGATGAGGTGTCCAAATTGATTATCAAGCAGAAGGATGCCCAAATTAGGGAGATTCAGAACAGGTTATAGAGATCTAAGTTTGTGATTTCATACTATGAGCAGGAAAGTCAACAACTCAAAACCAAGTAGGAAATCATGGAGATTCAGCTTCTCAAGGCAAAGAGAGAAGACGAAAAGGAAAATTCTTTGCTTGATGAGGCTTATGAGAGGTATGGTGAAACAAATAAGGCATAATAACAAGTGTGAAGAATAATACCTAGGACTAGATGGCTAAAAAGAGTTCTAGAACTAGAGAGGCAAAAGGAGGTTGAACTTGCTAATGACCTAACTTTGAATGAACAATTTTCCATCATGTGTAGAAATTTTATTACAAATTATGTATTGCATGGATTCTCCTAATATAAAAATTATATGCCACTGTTAAATATAAAATCACTTCTACTAAAATATTTGCGAAATTTAAAACATGATCGCTAATTACAATATTAAGAAGAAAGATCAATCACACACAACACAGATTTTTTTACCGGGAAATCATAAAGTTAAAAACCCCACTATCATGTATTATGTATATATCATGGATCATGAAACAATATCATACAAAACTCTAATCCAAGAGCTCTTAGTACAATTACAATTGTCTCACACTGTCATACAAAAATTGGCAAATTCATGTGCCAATTTACTGCCTCCAGACAGTCTGCCTCCACTGCGCAATCCTAGCTAATAGAAATCCCTGAATGAATGGAATCCTACTTTCCTTGACTGTGAAATCCTCATGGGCACATATAATGTGTGTGTGGTTTCATGAGTGCACCCACTAATGTCACAAATGATAGTCAAATTGTCCCTTTCACCTACATCTCAACTGGGTCTCCACTGGATCTCACATGCATGTAGTTAATAGTAGTAAATCTTCAGTTGCATGTGAGACCACTGATTGTGAATTAATTAATAATTTATTCACTGATCTCTCACTCGTGTATCTTCAGTTACAACTAGCACAATTGAGTTTAAAACACTTAACTGAGTTAAACTACTTTACAACTCACATAACTACACATCCAACTCTGTTACAACTTCGAATCACTTAGATACAACTAAGTCTGCTTGCATGTCCCACCAACCAACCTTTGAACTTGAATTTCCTATAGCTAACTAATTTTCCACTTTAGTTAACTATTTCCAACTGCTCATTGAGAATAGATTATTTTTTATTGTCAAACTATTATTAAGGGATAATAATAGTCGACATGCATCTATAAATAGAACTCGCACATACATCTATAAATATAACATAACCTATAAATAGAATTCTCTCATCATCTATAAACAGAATTTTCTTATGCATCTAAAAATAGACCACCACCTAAAAGTAGCCTGAGGCTCCATCCTAGTGTAGGTGCATAATTTTCACTAGGATCTTCTTGTTGAATCTCAACACTCCCTCTCAACAAAAAATGGATTATCCTTCACCCTGATCCTGTCTCTATGGTATTCGAATTTTCTCCTAGTGAGCGCCTTCGTCAGAATATTTTCACCCTAATCTTCCATGGGAATGTACTGAAGCAACATGATCTTTCGCTGCACACAATCTCTGATATGATGATACCAGATATCTATATGCTTAGATCTATCATAAAACACAGGATTAATCTAGAGTTTAAGGCAACTCTGATTATCACAATGAATCACTGTCGGATCTAAATGAGAACCAAACAAATCAACCAAGATCTTTCTCATCCATATAGCCTCACATGTAGCTTGACTCGTTTCCATGTATTCTGCTTCCGCTAAACTAAGTACCACGAACCTCTGCGTCCTGCTATACCAAGAAACAGTTGTAGATCAGATACTAAAGATCCCCCCTGATGTGCTCTTTATGTATGTTGGGCTACCCACCCAATTTGCATCCATGAAGCCATGCAACTTCACCTCATCCGTTTGTTTGTACCATAAGCCATACTTAGATGTGCCCCTTATGTATCTCAGGAGATGCTTTCTTGCCTTCCAAGTGATCTTGGTAGGCTTCACCATCGCTTGACTCAGTTGGCTAACCGCGTAGCATATGTCTGGTCTCGTGTTCACTAAATACATTAGCAAACCCACTAACTGTCGATAGACAATAGCATCCACTACCTCTCCAGATGTAGCATCTTCTTTCCTCCAGTTTCCTGGAAGAGGAGTATCCATGGGTTTGCAACCCTCCATGTGAAACTTACATAGTATCTCCCTTGCATACTTGCCTTGAGACACAAAAATTTCACCATCTCACTGCCATATTTCCAATCCAAGGAAATGAAGGAGGCCCATATCATTCATCTCGAAATCCTTTGCAAGGTCCTCCCTGCATGAGTGTATCATCTGCTCATCATTAGTCAATATTAAATCATCAACATAAACAAAAATGATTAAAAGCTTACCCTCCACCACAATTTGTTATAGGTTTGCATCCACTTCACTTTTGGTGAAGCCCAGTCTGGTGAAATAGTTTTCTATCTGAGTGTACCAAGCATGGGGTGCTTGCTTCAGCCCATACAATGCTCTTTTGATTCGGTACACATGTGACTCGCTGCTGAAGATCTCAAATCCTTCAGGCTGCACTATGTACACCTCTTCCTCAATGATCCCATTGAGAAATGCAGTCTTCACATCCATCTGATGAATGCGCCAACCCATCTGCGCTGAGAGGGCAAGGATGGTCCTTATGGAAGAATACCTTGCAACATGTGCAAAGGCTTCTTCATAATCAATCCCCTCGATTTGTGAGAAGCCCTGGGCCACAAATATGGCCTTGTATTTCTCAACACTCCCATCACCAACTTGCTTTACCTTGTAGATCCATCTTGAACATACCATTGATTTATCAACTAGACTTGGAACAATTTCCCAAGCATTGTTTTTTAAAATGGAGTCATACTCCTCTACCATTGCATCTACCCATGTGGGCTCCTGCACTACTTCCTGAAAGGGAGATGGCTCAGTCACAATAAATTTTCTCATGAGAGCCATGTATCCAGTAAATCGATTAGGAGACTGTCTTTGTCTGCGCTGTGAAGTAGAGGCTCCTATATTCTACGCAGCATCAAGTCTCAGCCTATCAACTTCTGTGGTATGCCTTTTTCCTGTTCTGATGTTTGGCTCTGCATGAGTGGACTCCTCCACTCCATGAACCTCCTCCTGTGGTTGATCCACATCTAGAGACTCATCTTTGGGAACCAAAAATTCCTCCTCCACATGCAAGTCTAGCTCCCTCTCAAGTGACAACCGCATGGCTTTCCCCTCATTGAATTTTATATCCCATCACATAACAGTCATCTTACTGTGAGGAAAATACACACAATAATTATGGGGTGTTTCTTTGTACCCCACAAATATCCCAACTTCAACAGTCGGCTCCAGCTTCTTCCTAACATTCTTGGTCACATGCATATAAACAGATGAGCCAAAAATATTAAAGTGAGAAACATCTGGTTTCTTACCAGTGAAAGCTTCTTCAGGTTTACTCATGCCAAGTACTCTATGAGGAAAAACGTTTTGCACATAAACCATAGTATTGCATGCTTCCGCCCACTTATGCATTGGTAGGCCCTGATCATGCAACATCACTCGTGCTGCACCCACGATCGTTCTGTTATTCCTCTCTGCAACCCCATTTTTTTGTGGGTTATGAGGCGCTATGAGTTCTCCTCGAATTCCTTCTTTGCTACAGAAGTATTTGAATTCATTAGAGATGTATTCTCCACCATTATCACTCCTCAGAGCCTTCACTTGCTTCCCCGACCCTTTCTCCACCACTGCCTTAAACTCACAAACTTTGAGAATGTTTGATCCTTCTTCTACATGAATAAGATCAAACATTTACGACAAAATTCATCTACAAAAACAACATAATACTTATGTTTTTCCGTTGAAGCAACCGAAAATGGTCCACACACGTCTATGTGAACTCTCTCCAAGATCACCGAAGCACTATTCTCCTTTTCATGAAAGGCGGACTTTACATACTTCCCCATGGTGAAACCCTTGCACTGATCTAACTAAGAAATTGTTCCCATCGAAATTCTAGTAGATATTTTTTGCATGACTTTCAAGGCTCAATGATGAAGATGGCCTAATCACTTGTACCATAATTTTCCCTCATCTTGGCTCACCACTTTTTTTGCCTTGCCCATCATGGCAGCGCAGCCATCTACCTCTAGCTTGTAGATATTCTTAACTTGAATCCCTATCCTCTTTGCTTGACCCATTTTTTTATGTCACAAGAAAGCTTTTCCATCACTGAAAAACAATGTCATAGCCTTTGTCCTCCAATATTGCAACAAATACCATGTTTTTCTTCAAACCTAGAACATGCATAACATCTTTCAATTGAAATGGTTTACCTGACTCCATATCAAATTTAATGGTACCAATGTCAGGCACACTATATCGTCCATAGTTTCCCATCTCTATATGCATTTGGATATCTTTCTCCTCCAAGTCACTGAGGAGCTCCTTATCTCCCGTCATCTGGAAGGAAGCGACACTATCCAAATACCACACTGATCCCAATGCACTTGACACGATGCATGCAATCAAGAAGAAGTCAAGTTCAAATTGCGAGGCAAGGGCCTCACCAGCTGTAGCTCCAACAACCTTCTTGTTCTTCTTCTCCTATGGATAGTTAGTAGCGAGATGCCCATATTTTTTATAGTGAAAACACTTCACCTTGGAAAAATCCAACTTCTTTCCTTTAGACTCGGATTTTGAATGGAATTTCTTCCCCTTCCCCTTCCTTGCCTTGGCAGCCAAAGCAAAATCCTCTTCATCATCATGCTTTGATGAAGCTTGAACTCCTCCTACACTAGATTCGACCACAATCGTTCCCAATATGGAAGTTTTTCCCGATAGTTGATAGAGTCTTCATAACTGTGCCAACTCTTAGGAATTCCCAAGAGAGCCAAGTTCACCAAATCATCATCAACAACAATGAATCCCACACTCCCTAGTTCATATTGACATTGGAAAAACTTTGTGAGATACTTTGGAATGTTGTCGCCCTTTTCCATCTTGATCTTCCTGAATTTATCTTTGAGCGCCAATTTCCTATGGTCGTTGCTTCTTTGGAAAAGATCCGTCAAATCCTTCCACATAGAATATGGTGTGGATTTCCCATGAAGGATTGAGACAATTTGGTCTCGTACACCTTTCAATAGAATCCTCCTTGCTTTTGCCACTTTCTTTTTCCATGCATCAAGTAATGCAGCGTCCGTCGAAGTGGGATTAGGAACATCATTGTCAATGAACTCCTTCAAGCCATTATCTTCGAGCACTGCCTCCATCCTGTATTTCCAGAAAATGTAGTTCAAGTTTCCCTTGAGTGCATACTCTAGTCGCAAGCCATTGAAAGCCATTTCGTTGTTTGCTCGACTGTAGCACCAAGAAAATCTTTCTGCAAATTTGGATTCTTTCCACCAACAAACTCAGCTCCTGTGTCAAAATTGCAATCTTTTGTGCTCTGATACCATGTACAAATTTTAATACAAATTATGTATTTCCAGGATTCTCCTGATCTAAAAATTATATGCCATTGTTAAATAGAGAATCACTTCTACTAAAATCTTTGCAAAATTTAAAACACAATTGCTAATTACAATATCAAGAAGAAAGATCAATCACACATAACACAAATGTTTTTACCAGGAAAGCATAAAGCTAAAAACCCCACTATCATATATTATGTATATATCATGGATCATGAAACGATCTCATACAAAACTCTAATCCAAGAGCTCTCGGTACAATTACAATCGTCTCACACTATCATACAAAAATTGGCACAAAGTCATCTTCCAATTTACTGCCTCCAGACAGCCTTCCTCCACTGTGCAATCCCAGCTAATAGCAATCCCTGAATGAATGGGATCTTACTTTCCTTGACTGCACAATCCTCATGGGAAAATCCAATGTGTGTGTGGTTGCATTAGTGCACCCACTAATGTCACAATTGATAGTCAAATTGTCCCTTTCACCTACATCTCAACTGGGTCTCCACTGGATCTCGCATGCATGTAGTTAACAGTAGTAAATCTTCAATTGTAGGTGAGACCACCGATTGTGAATTAATTAATAATTAATTCACTGATCTTTCAATATTGTATCTTCAGTTACAACTATCACAACTGAATTTAACTCACTTAACTAATTTAAACTACTTTACAATTCACATAACTACACATGCAACTTTGTTACAACTTCGAATCACTTAGATACAACTAGGTCTACTTGCATGTCCCACCAACCAACCTTTGAACTCAAATTTCCTATAGATAATTGATTTTCCACTTTAGTTAACTATTTCCAAGTGCTCATTGAGACTATATAATTGTTTATTGTCCAACTATTATTAAGGGATAATAATAGTCGACATGCATCTATAAATAGACATGTGATCTATAAATAGAACTCGCAGATACATCTATAAATAGAACATCATCTATAAATATAATTTTCTCATCATATATAAATATAATTTTCTCATGCATCTAAAAATAGACCACCACCTAAAAATAGCCTGAGGCTCCATCCTAGTGTAGGTGCATAATTTTCACTAGGATCTTCTTGTTGAATCTCAACATCATGGTCAATGAGAACAAGGAGCATTGGCTTGATAAGGCCAACCAGCATCATGAGAAGCTCCTGGAGAAGGCAAAGAAGGACAAAGACATACTGAGGAAGAGGTCAAAACACTACTTCAAGAGAAATCAAATTGGAAGGTCAAAGCTCCAAAAGACCTAATCAAGACTTGAAACCCTAACCAAGAAAAATTAAGGGGAAAAGTTTGATATCCTTGCTGAGGCATCACTCATTTCCTAACACCCCTAATCAGCCTCCCAAAGAAGAAACATTGATGAAATTTTAGCAATTTTGGAAATTTTTTCACTTTTGGTAGTTTTACACATTCCCACTATCAAAAGCGCAGCACCCTAGGTGCTACGCATTTTCTAGGGACCTCCAATGGCCAAAATAAAAGCACCATTGGATTCAGAAGGTCAATTAAATTTAGGAAAAAAACTTTACAAAAAAAAATTGGGTCAAAGGAGTGTTGGAGGATTAATCCGTCTTGCGGACAAGACCGATCTCCCTAGTACTAAAATTATCTAGCAACAAACAGAAAAATAGACTAATCTTTCTCTAAGCATATACGATCTACGAAAATCTCTATAGAGGTGTTAAGGACTTACCGTTTGTCCAGTGCTTGTTTGAAATCGTTGTTGTCCCTCGCGCGCTTGAAGGAGTTTTCCTCGGAAACCTGCAGTCACAAACAAGCAAAATATTACATAGCACCTGTATAGAAATCATCATAAACCATGCTTATCATAGATGCTTATCATAGTGATCAAGGAATCTATGAAATAAACCATTGATTGAAAGCTTATTGAGAAAAATGAGTATATTTGTATTAATTTCAAAAGAATAAAATCCTTACAACCTGAGCCTTGATGTTGCACAGGACTTTCCGGGGTCTGAAGCAGGAATCTCCTTTACTTTGATAAGCTCTGCACTCCTCCAACCAAGACTAATAGAGGTATGTAATCTCTCCTCACAAAAGTCTTAATCAACTGAGTCTAAATCTCAATAGCACTTAACTTCAAATATTCTAAAGCTTCAACCCCCTTTGAGGCTACCCAATGCCTCTTTTTATAGTGGAAAATAAGAGGTTTTCTATTCCAAGTATGAAGGGATAGAATCCTCCTTCAAAGGGATAAGCTCCTCACATCGAGGGGTTAGCTCCATAAGGTAAGGGATTCATGCACCTCACAAGAGCGGTTCTGCCACCGCAAAATCCATTCTAGAAGCTTCCAGAATTTACTTTAATTGAGATTTTTGGACTTTACTTGCGCCTTTTTAATATTACAGGGGTCCGCACCTATAACAAAGATAAAGTGTGTTCAGGTACGCAGGATAGCTGAACATTGGGTGCGGGACCGTAGGCAAGATGGCCAGAAAGTGCGATACCAAAGTTTAGGAGACTTTTAGGAACTTTTTCTGATTTTCAAGGCTTGACATGAGGAACTAATATGTTTATACTTGCAAAGGGAGACGTATGAGTTATAATGAGCTCATACACATAGCAGAATGTCAGGATGACAATTTTTAGTGTAACAGATTGCCCCCTAAAGTGAAAAGTCTGGAATAGATGATGCTGAAGTCTGTCATATATGAAGAGTGCAGTACTTTATCATTTCAAGGATCATCCTGTGGTCACCCCAGTCGGAACCTGTAAAAACATTCAATGCAAAGTATATATATATCATCGCTGAGGTAGGAATTCCCATACTCAGATCAAAACTAACTAATTCAAACTGTTCTGATACAGGAATTATTTTGAGTACGTCATAGTATAGACATGTGTAGACACAGTATGGACATAGCCATCTATTTGTAAATATTCTACCGTAAGATAACAAAATTCCTCGCAGCCTGGATGGTAGAAACTAGATCCAGGGTCTTGATTTCCGCATCTCGAACTAGTATGATTCTATCCATGTGAATAAATGTGTCGAATTCGAACATGGTAGAAACCACTTGATTACCAGTCAATGATGTAAACTATTAACAAGTGTGAGAGTAACCACCAGTGATGTCAATGGCTCTCAAAGTACCCAATACAATCCATGAAATGTGAATCAATGAGTTGAATTCGAACATGTCACGGAATCATTCGATCGAAGGTCAATGATGCAACCTGTCGTCGAAGGCGAGAAACTTGCCATTAAGGCATGCAGATTTCAAGGTACTGACGATTTCTAGATAAACTCCCTAGATAACGAGTTGTCGTCGATAGAAAGTGATATGTTGTAGGCAAGCCCACAACACGAAATCATAGATTAATTTTTTAAAACATATCGGCAAGGACTGACTCAGGGATGGTCAAAAATGGATGACAGATATTTTGTAGATGAATGGTTTATTTGAACTGTCCTCTTGAACACATAACGACACTGCAAATGGCTTGGTGACAGTTGACCCAAAGCTAATACCCAGGAACTAGATGAAGACTTTCAAATGAGGTTTGATTAACTGTTAGGCAAAGGATTTCCCAACCCAGGTGATTGAAAGTGTCATGTTCAAGAGTGGTTAACTAGATTTTTGAAAAATCAAAATACAACAAACAAATCCATTTTTCTCTTTTTTCCCCCACCATTTCTGGCAAGTACCTCTTTATTTTTGACAAGCTTGAGGAGGATAACATTTGCTTGTTTATAAGCTCATCCTTCGGATGATTCCAACTTAGTTTAAAATTCAAACCCTAAGAAGGAGTGGTTCGTTCCTGTTTGAAAATTAAACAGGTCCTTTACTGTTAAATTTTAACAAGTCTAGTATAGGAGAAACTCGGTGTTTTTCAATTTTAGGGAGTCAGAAGAAAAAACTTAAGAAAACTCCATGGGTGTAATTTTTCTTAAATTTAGTCCCTCGAGCCCGAAAAAGGATAAAATAATGCGGGAGAGAACTCTATTGACCGTATCTAGTCAACGTATACCTTTTTCGTAAGTATTCTATTTCAGTCCGTAAAAGGGGTAAACTTATACTGAAGGGATGATTATTCATTTACTTTAACGAGTTCAAACAATCAAGTACTCGACAATATTTTCATGTTTAGAGAGTCTGAAAAGGGCTTAAAAGAGAACTCCAATGTTTCTCTTTTTCGTGAATTTTTGAAAGAGTCCGAAAAAGTGATAAAAGTATGCTCTTTGTTGAAAAATGATCAATTCTCCTGAAAAATCCAATTTCTGCACAAAAACTTGCAACATTACACATACCTGTTTAAGATGAGTAAAAATGCTTCAGAAATACCCTTTTAAAGTGAAAACTAAACAAATTAAAAATTCATCTATTCAAAAAAACTTATAAAAAGGACTTTTTCAATTTCATTTTTACCGTTCAAGTTCAGAGTGAAAAGTAGAAGCTTTTGGGTAAAAAAGTTCCTGTGAAGATTCTGGAAAATATGTCCGTCGAAATCGAGAACCGTCAATGCCAGGTAATCCACGACCTCGTAATCTTGTATTTCATCCATTTACAATTCGTTTTTAGGCTTTAGATTTTATTTTAAGGGAGAAAAATAGTTTGAAAATCGCCCACGGGGGTCCGCAGGTGACACACATGGTACCTGCGGACCCCGACTTTTTCCTACAAAGAAAAAATTCGTGGGTCCGCACTTTCCCCACAGAGCGCGTGCATTCCTACACACTGTGTACAAAAGTAAAGTGCGGTCCCCACGCATTTGAATTGAAAAATCAAATTTCTCTTTTGCCGCCCAAAAATTTTCAAATTAGATTGTTCTAATCTATCTTTTTATGCATTGTAGGATTAACAAGATGTTGATTTGGAGAGAACGTGAGCATGAGGACGTGGATGAAGCCGCAATGCTCCATTTTCCCACAATGCAAGCATTAAGAGCATGCGGTCTATATAAATTTTGGGCCATCTAAGGCATGAGGGAACAGGTAGACCTCCTGACATGGCTGGTAAACAGGTGGAACATGCAGGACCAGTGTTTCATTATTGGTGGCCACCAGCTCGAAATTGAGCTGGAGGATATTTATTTTCTGATTGGTTTATCCAAGAGGGGCGAACAACTTTCCTTGTTTGGGACTAGGCCAGGTGGCCAAACTGTCACTAGCCTTCGACAAGAGTTCTGTAATGATGAAGCAGACCCTAGGGACAAACATATTGATATAAAAACTATCATCTGTCTCGAGCTGAAAGTGATCGCATTTACTGTTACCAGACTATGTGGGAGTGCCGCACTGCATGTGGCTACCGGTTCCCAGATGCACATTGCTGTGGAATGTTTTTCCGGCACCATTTTCAACAGGTGCGAAGCTGTGTTGGCTAATATAAAAGGCCAACTAACTAGAGCGAAGAACGGAAAACTAAATAAATTTGGATATGGATCCATATTTGTCACCTTTGTTCTAGAGAGGATCCCTATGCTAGCTCCATAGAGTATTCCTGTTGATGCCGGTCGTCTTTGAGAACGTAGGATGGTTCGTTGGGTCGCACTGATGACCCGTCATGGTATTGAGGGCACTGAGATTGTTCGATTTCCTTCTTCATATTTTCGTTGGCTGGACCGCCAAATTTTTTTCATAGAGGAATTTCCATACGCCGGGATATATTTCCGCGGCGACCGAGAGATGAGTCTCCCAGCAGGGGAACAGTGGGATGAATCAGGTAAAATCATTTTCAACGAATTTTGAATTCTAAATTTTTTTTTATTTTTGATCGTCTTGTCAATTAATAACCAAAATTTTTTTGAATACAGATGTGGACCCACGGCGGCCAGCCCATCTCCAGCCTTATGACAGAAGACAACCAGTTGCAGCCGCACCAGCCCCAGCAGGCCAATCAGCAGAAATCTTGACTGATTTAGAGCATCATCTAGAGCGTTTGACTCTAGATATTCCAGAGACAGACATAGATGACATTCCACTCAGATTGCAGAGATATGTGATTGGTGTTCCAGGACTTTTTAGGAGGTTCCTGTGCAGGGTGGCTCGGGCAGTGGTTTCTTATCGTGATCACCATCAGTGATGGGATGATCGTGTTGTAGACTCATATTTTTGATCTTTTGTGTTACTATTTTGCTGATCATAAGGTGTTTCCAACCTATGATCGAAGATGATGTATATTTTTTGAAAACACTTCTATACTATGATATATCACTATTTACTGGCTATCTGTGTTCATGTTATGAATGTTGTTTTGTTTTACTATTTTTTTATCATTGCAAATGTTGATTTATCATACTAGAAGCAACTGCGTCTGCTAATGTATTTAAATGTCTTGGAATATTTTGATATTCAATGTAGTCAAATTCACGTTCCAAGAGACAAACTCTTAAAAATAACCATAATAACATCGGATTTCTAATGGCATAAACCCTGTTAAGCTGTAATACAACAAGTTCAGAATCCAACCTAAC
This sequence comes from Pinus albicaulis, assembly GCA_034641835.2. Classification (NCBI taxonomy): domain Eukaryota; kingdom Viridiplantae; phylum Streptophyta; class Pinopsida; order Pinales; family Pinaceae; genus Pinus; species Pinus albicaulis. The sequence goes on from JAXQQM020076649.1 coordinate 48,507, forward strand.
AATCAAACTCCGAATTCCAAATGATATGGATTCAGATAATAACTCAATCACTGCACTATACTCGGCAATGTTATTCGTTGTTTGACCAAGGCTTACCCCATGCATGGATACTAACTCATTAGAGGGTGAATAGATAACGCAAGCTGCGGAAGAGATGTTTCGTGTACTACGACAAGCACCATCAGCAAAACCAATGTAGGTTTGAAGAGACGTCGACATCTACGATATCAAGAGTAAAACTCAAATAAGCAAGAATAGTGATAAACACACTTCTAAACTAAGCACGCTTTTCTAATCTAAAACACACTAGCAGTAAAGAAATCTAATCTAATAAAAAATCTCCATACCAAGTTAAGAATAATATCGCTTCAGATAAAGCCCATTTCTGGGTTTATCTAAAGGGACACCGTCAAAATATATCAGCTCATAGGCCCCTTTTTCCATCTCTCTCTTAACAATGAAAGGACCATGCCACATGGGCACGAATTTCCCAGCTACTAGCTTATCATTGGCTTGATCATAAACTAAAACTAGGTCTCCTTCTGAAAAATATCAAGGGGTAACACTTCTATCATACTGAGCTTTTATTCGTTTAACATGAGCCTCGTTTGCTATTACGGCATTTCGTAGATTCTCATCCAGCTGAGCTAAGTACAGGAAACGTTTCTCCTCTTCAGACGTAGCTGGGAGTAATTCTATGGCTAATTTCAATGACGAAATTTCACATTCAATCGACAACACAGCTTCCAGACCGTAAACGAGTTGAAAGGGAGTGAAACCAGTTGATGTTTTTACTGAGGTTCGATATGCCCAAAGTGCTGAAAACAACATGGAATGCCAATTCATTTTGTGAATACCAATAATTCATTTAATCATGGTGACTAAAACTTTATTTATAGCTTCGAACATACCATTGGCTTGTGGATAATATGGAGTGGAACTATCGTGGCGCAGGCCAAGTTGATCTGTCAGCTTAGTCATCGTCACATTTCGAAAATGACTTCCATGATCTGTAATAATGGCTTGAGGAACACCGAACCTAGAAATTATGTGATTAAATACGAAATTTGCAGCAGTCTTGCCATCAGCTGAAAATGTGGGCATCGCCTCGGCCCATTTAGTAAAATAATCCACTGCTAAGATAATATATGCATGCCCCCCGGCCGAGTGACAGTTACATGTAATAAAATCGATACCCCATTTCGCAAAAGGACCAGCAGCAATTATGGGATGAAGAGGAGCTGGTGGCGCGCGCATTTTATGATCAAAAAGTTGACAATTGTGGCATTTCCGAACTGCATAAATACAATCTTTGAATAACGATGGCCAGAAATAGCTAGCGCGCAATATCTTTTGGGCTGTGGCATACCTAGACATATGACCGCCACATGCTCCAGAATGGCAGTCATTTAATACCTTTTCAACTTCTTCATGAACAAGACAACATCTGAAAACAGAATCCACTCCACGACAATAGAGTGTATCACCAATGATATTATACTGTTGGGATTGGAAGCGTATTTTTTGTCGCTGAGATTGTGAAATTTCAGGCCGAAAAGATTGGGTTTGGAGATAAACAATAATATCTCCATACCATGGATCGAGAGTACTGATAAGAAATAGAGATTCGTCCACAATGGGCTCTTCTACCACAATTTCAGTATCAGTAGAGGGAAAATCACACATCAGTTCCGCAAATACCAAAGATTTCTTTGCCTTGGATTTCTCAAACTCCAAGTCAAATTCCTACAGGATAACTATCCATTTGGAATACTTTCCCCCTAGAAATTGTTTGGTTAAAATATACATCATAGGGTTGCAATCAGAAATGACTGTGGTTTTACGTAACAAGATGTAGTGCCTAAATCTTTGGAAAGCTTGGACAGCTGCCAATGCCAATTTCTCCACATGTGTATACTTGATCTCGGTCGAATGCAAATTCCGACTAAGATAGTAAAATACATGTTCAATATGAGGTTCGCCTTCCTGAACTAACACCATCCCAATGGTGGAATGAGAAGCAGTGAGATACAAAATGTAATCCTGGTTGTAGTTGGGAGGATGAAATAATGGTGCATGGGTCAACGCGTGTTTAAGTGCATCGAAAGATCGGTCAGCGATCTCGTCCCAAAAGAATTGAATATTATGTTTCAACAATCAGGTGAAACCCTTTGTAAGCTCGGCATAGTTAGGAATGAACCGACATTAAAAGTTTGCTTTCCCCTACAAACTTTGGAGTTGGCGTAAAGTCGAAGGAGGAGGTAATTTAACAATAGCTTCGACCTTCGACGGATCGACGCGAATGCCTGATTTCGAGACAACAAAGCCCAGTAAACGACCCGACTCGACACAAAAAACACATTTGTGTGGATTCAGCCTAATATTATAATGCCGACACCTCATAAAGATAGCTCGTAAGTGCGTGAGATGGTCGGCCCTACGTGATGAATGAGCAGGTAAATCATCGAGATACGGCTGCACAATGTGCTTAATGTCATGAAACGTATAAGACATTGCCCTTTGAAAAGTTGCTCCAGTGTTCTTCAATCCAAAGGGTAGTTTGCGATAAGAAAATGTCCCCCATGGACAAATAAAAGTTTTTTTTGGCTGATCAACAGGGCGTATGTTTATTTGATTATACCCGGAAAATCCATCCATAAAGGAAAACATTTCGCTACCATCACAATCATCGATTATCTGATCAATATAGGGAGTTGGATAATTGTCTTTGGGATAGGCTCAATTAATATCCCTATAATCGATACATACTCATATCGTTCCTTGTTTTTTACTTACAGGAACAATATTTGATACCCAATCCGTTAAGGGAATTGGATAAATGAAACCTGCACGCAGCAGTTTTTCAACTTCTGCTTTGATAGCAGCAGCTTTTCTAGGATCTATTTGACGTAAACGTTGACGAACAGGTTTGGCATCCGGGTAAGTCTTGATTTCATGTACGACGATTGACGGATCAATTCCTGGCATTTCTTCATAAGACCAGGCAAACACATCCGGAATTCTTGAAATAGGGCTTTATAAGCTTTAATTTCATCTTCAGTACAGCAAGCACCTATATGAATGTTTTCAATTATTCCTGGTTTTACTGAAATGTCAATTGGAACCGTTCGAGAAATATTTTCCAAATTTAATTCAGAATTAGGATTTTGCAATGGATTCTGGGGTTCTTTGAGATATTCAGCAGTAAAAATTGAAGCGAAATCATTTTCAAAATTATCTAGTTCAGGTAAAAACGAAGATCGGTGATGCAGATCTTCCCATGGTAAATCATCAACTGAAAAAAATTCATGAATCTGTTCATCAGTATGAACAATATCCGGAAATTTTTTTGTGGCTGAACTGGATATAGAAAGTGATTCCTCAGGGATCCCATTCATTGGTTCGATCCCTAGTGGAGTCGCCAATTTGTTGGAGGATTAATCCGTCTTGCGGACAAGACCGATCTCCCTAGTACTAAAAGTATCTAGCAACAAACAGCCAAATAGACTAATCTTTGTCTAAGCATATACGATCTACGAAAAGCTCTATAGAGGTGTTAAGGACTTACCGTTTTTCCAGTGCTTGTTTGAAATCATTGTTGTCCCTCGCGCGCTTGAAGGAGTTTTCCTCAGAAACCTGCAGTCACAAATAAGAAAAATATTACATAGCACCTGTATAGAAATCATCATAAACCATGCATATCATAGTGATCAAGGAATCTATGAAATAAACCATTGATTGAAAGCTTATTGAGAAAAATGAGTATATTTGTATTAATTTCAAAAGAAGAAAATCCCTTTCTTTGGGCCTTGATGTTGCCTGGACTCAGGAGTCGGCAGGAATCTCCTGCTTTACTGATAAACTCACACTTCTCCAACCAAGATGAATAGAGGTATGTAAGCTCTCCTCACAAAAGTCTTAGTTAATTGAGTCTGAATCTCAATAACACTTAACCTCAAATATCCTAAAGCTTGAACTCTCTTTGAGGCTACCCAATGCCTCTTTTTATAGTAGAAAAGAAGAGGTTTTTATGTTCCAAGTATGAAGGGATAGAATCCTCCTTCAAAGGGATAAGCTCCTCACATCAAGGGGTTAGCTCCATAAGGTAAGGGATTCATGCACCTCACAAGAGCGGTTCTGCCACCACAAAATCCATTCTAGAAGCTTCCAGAATTTACTTTAATTGAGCTTTTTGGAATTTACTTGTGCCTTTTTAATCTTACAGGGGTCCGCACCTATAACAAAGATAAAGTGCGTTCAGGTACGCAGGATAGCTGACCATTGGGTGCGGGACCGCAGGCAAGATAGCCAGAAAGTGCGATACCAAAGTTTAAGAGACTTTTAGAAACTTTTTCTGATTTTCAAGGCTTGACATGAGGAACTAATATGTTTAGACTTGCAAAGGGAGAAGTATGAGTTATAATGAGCTCATACACATAGCAGAATGTCAGGATGACAATTTTTATTGTAACAAGGAACAGTCAAAAAACACTCAAAAAGTCACATTTCTACCATGTTTTGGAGGCTAGTGCTGCGCTTTTGACCAGTCTTTTGAGAATTATTTTTTGGAGGGCCAGATAAACACCATTTTGGAAACCAAGCATAAATATGGAAACTGGACTTGACAGGCTTTCCAATTAGCTATCATGAGCTCAATTTGGACACCAGGAACCCCCTCAAAAGTGGAGCTGAAGTTGGTGCTACACTTTTGACCTTGGCGTTGCGCTTTTGACAAATTTTCTGAGTTTGCTGATATTTCCAAATTTTCTCAATTTCACTAAGAAAATGGTGTTTTTAACAATGTATTTCATGATGTAAAATTAATTTTTGTGTTTTTACACTACCTAGGGTAAATACATTAGATGAAAACTTTTGATGAACATGTAATGAATCAGTTTCCAAAAAGTGAGGGATGAATCAGTTTGACCTCCCTACACTCTAGGTATTAGTTTAGTTTTTGGTGGAACTTCTCATCCTCTTAGGGATTCGACCTGTGAGATTGGGAGAAATTGTTCTGAGGTCTATATCTTGAATTTTTTTACTCATTTCAGAGGTTGTATGTTGTTGCATTGATCAGAGACTCTCGTGTAATCAGTATTTAGCAGGAAATTAATGAAAGAGTTGCAGCTATTTCTTTGGGATACTTGTGGTATGGAAATTTAGCATAGTTTCTTCTTATGTCACATGTGTATGAATTTTTTGTATTCTTGATCCATTTCATCTCTATTATATGTTGGTTTTCAAGTTGATAATCCGAATACATCTCTCATGCTCTGTTTTGGGAAAATAGTCATAGTTTGTTCATTTTCTTCAGTTTAGACTTTACCTTGCTCTTTCTAGCTCCTCGTCAGTCTGATCCATCTCACCCTGAAGCCCTAAAGTGTTAGCCTTCCTACCTAAATTTCCCCATTGAATCTCTACAAGCCTAATGTTATCTGCCCTGACCTAGCCTCTTTGACCTAATTCACCCATACAACAACCCATTTTCAAACAAACATACCTCTGTACTCGTACCTAGCCTAAAACCCTAATTCATCCAGCCCTCTTGGCTGTGATTTTGTGGAGAGAGCCCTCTCTGGTTTGGTAGGGATAGCTACCAAGCTAAAATATTGGTCTGTGGTGTTAGACTCCTATACCAATAGGTGTCATTTTTCATGATTGTCTTGATTGAACTATGGAATATGTTCAAACCTTTTTCTTGTGCAAAGGTGTTCCATATTCTTGAAAAATAAAAAAAATCAAAAAATTTTAAAAAATGTAAAGAGGGTATACCCTAAAAGAAAAATCAAAGGGTAAAAAGAATAAAAATGGCCAAAAAGTAAAAGAAATGAACCCCATCAAAAAGAAAGGCCAAGGAAAGTGTGCAAATCTAAATGCCACTACTTTTTACTCTGATGTAATAAACAAATTGTGTGCAACTTGTATTTTATGCCACAATTCATGAATAGTCAAACTGTTTAAGCTTGGCTAGTTCATTTTTCAATTTCATGTTGTAGAATAGAGAATAAATATATGACCAAACAGTTTAATCTTGGCAGATAAGTAGATAGGTAGAGTTAATAAAAGGTGCTCAACAGTTTTATCTGAGCCCTTGGATGCAATAAGTGTAGAATTAGATAGATTTGTCATGTAAAAGAAAAAGAAGATTGATAAGGGTGTGCTAGTCTAAATGCACCCTAATAAAGAAGAGAAAATGGTAGAGTAAAGTAGATAAGGTAGGTAGATGGTGTGGTGGAATTACATGTGATGAATGATGGCTTTAAAATGTTTGTAATTTGTTACTTTCATCACTAAGTGCAAAGGCATAACACTACATTGGCAAAATTTCAGAGGAAGGCAAAGTCAAAATCATTAACTTCCCATCTCACTTTTTCCCTAAAGGTTTTTACTAATTTCCCTTAAAGTACTAAGGAGTTTAAAGATTAAAGGGGCTAAAGGCATTTCCTTGACTTTTGGAGGGACCGGACCCTCGGCCCAATAATTGAAAAGCCCTAGTACTTGAAGTTATCCATCATGCCACTCATTCACTTTTAGTCTTTTCCTAAGTAAAGTCCCATTTTATTTAGGAAAATCATGCAAAATTCCATAAAACCCTCAAAATTACTTTTTATCCTAAGTTTAAGTGATGAAGTGATTATAGTGCAATTTGATTCTAAAAACTTCACTTTCTTGGTTATATTTAAGTATTTTGAGTTTACATTGTCCCTTATCATATTAACTCTAACTTATATAGTAAATCCCTATGAAAATCACCTCTTCATATTATATTTAACTCCTTTGTAAATAATATCCCTAAAATCTTTGTATTAAAACTATTTTAGCCAAAAGTATTTTATTCCCACTTATTCAAATCAAAACCCACAATATACCCCCTTTTGGCTAAAATATAACATTAATATTATTCCCGCCCCCCTACGGTAAATAAATCACATTGATTTAATTACTGTATAAATAAAAATATATGAAAAATCGTTTAAACATATTATATATGTGTTTAAAAATAAAAATAAACGATTCACGACACCCACCGTACAAAGAGGTTAATTAGTCATCAGGATTAATTAATAATCTTAATCCTCCAATAAAACACCTCCCAAAATGATTAATTAACGTTAATTGTGTTGGGCCCGCCTTTTAACTTCCCCATCAAGTTCACGTCCCGTCGATCGTCTGATCACTCCATCGAAGATCCACGGCCCGCATCCATTCCGCTGCCCATCCTCCATCCGAACGTTAACTCGCGAAATCAAAGTGGTTTCCGAATAGTACCCTGGCCACACGTCAATTACTTTGTGGAATCACTGCCGATTCATATAATACCACCATCCCTCAAATGGCGGTGCAGAATAAACTGCTTACCACCTTTCCTCATGACTTGTCTATCGTACATGCTGACATCATTCATAATAAATCCTGCCACCTTTTGATTTTGCGAATAAAACAAGTCTCTTTGCGTCGTTTTCATTATCTCGTACACAACTAGTCTCCCATGCACAGAAATTTGAAATTCAACTGTTGATGTCCGCCAACCTTTGTTTTGTCGAAAAGAATTACAGTTGAGCTTCTCAGAAAGCGTCTTCCTCAACCAGTACCTGTCCAAAATCACCGTCATCCTTAGAAAAATAGGTATTTACCCTAGAAACTCCCTCTGAACTCTGTAAAACTTGGTTTCCATTTTCCTTTCATTGAAACAGAGTCAAAATCAATTGTTAGTTCATCCCTTAAAACTGAGAACTGTAGCTACATTTCTAAATTAGAAATTATACCTGTTTCTCCCATAAAAACCCTTTGTAGCCCAGCTGCTCCACCTAAAGCCTCTGTTAACCTATTCGAGCATGGTTTACCTTCCAAAAATCATTCTAGATTCACTCCATAGACCTCTCAAAATCAAATGAAACCTTTTTGACCTCCTTTGCAAACCAATTCTTTCTTAATAATTTGTTTTGTTTTACAGGTGATCAGAAGACCACATCCTTGGATAAATAGTCTTAATACTAGTCATAAGACTTGTTTACTCCAAGAGTGTTATCAAATCTATTCAAACATTGATGGAAGATAAAACATACAGTTGAAAGACAAGCAAAGGAAACAAGATATTAAACGATTTGTTGTTGAAACATACAGTAAAAACCTAAACTAGACATTGAAGGTAAACAGACACAATAAAGAACAGTGAAAGAGTATCAGTGGTTAAAGTGTATCAGGTAAAAGTTAGAATGAAAGTTAAAAAGAAGTTACAGAGCAGTCAAAGGTAAACAGTAAAAGTAATTACAGAGGCAGTAAAATGGTAAAAAGAGGAGATGAAAATACTTTCACCAACATTGAAGTTTATCTAAAGTGAAAGTAAAATAGTTAAAAGAACAAAAAAGTGAAAAGATGAAAAACACAACAAGAAGGAACATTTTTGCAGAAATTTAATGTTTTAGTCATTGTTTTGAAGAACCTATTGTGATCAATCCAAGATGAATTTTTAAAAACTGAAGGAGGTTTATGTTCTTAAGAGGACCATCTATAAAAACCTCTCTCACTTTTCTAACAGCTATTATGGTTTTGGAAATATTAAACAATGTTGGAAAGCACTTTTTGCAGAAAATTCCTTTTAAGTCATCGTTTTGCAGAGAATATTGTGGCCAATTAGAAATACATTTTACAAAAATGAAGGAGTTTTTTGTTCCTAAGAGACCCATATACAAAAACCTATCTCATTTTTTCCACAGTGATTTCAGGCTGAGAGATACATGCACATATTTAGAGGCTATTTTTCAGACTCTGTAAAAGTCTGTTTTACACATTTTTTTGCAGAGCCTATTGTGCACCGCTGGAGAGGAATTTTAGGAAAGTAAAAGATTTTTATCTCACCAACATATTTATCTACAATAACCTCTTTCACTTTTTATATATCTATTACGGATTGAGAAATATAAAGGTATCATTGGACCCAAAATTTGTAGAATTGTTGGAGCAGAATTGCACAAAGAAAGGAAGCAGTTAGTGACTTGGATGCCTCATCATCAACTAAGAGTTGGATCAAATTCGAATTCTCCTCTTTTTCATCACCTATCCATACAAAATAGTTCCAAATAGATGAATTAGTTTGAGTTTCCTTTACTTAAGTTCTATTTATGTAAAATAGTTGGAGAGATTTGTGAGCTAATCTTGATATTGTTTCAAGATATTTTAGTTTAGAATTTGTATAAATACTTCACTCTTGGAAGTATTTTGGGTGGATTATATTACTTTGCTGTAACATTGAGATTTTCGGAATAAAAGCATTTTGGAGAAATTTATTCGTGGCTTACTGGATGACGATTTGAAGCTCAGGACTTTTTGCAGGATTCATGTGTTGGACTGCAGTTCAATAAGTCTTTCTACCCTTTGTCTTAAGTTTTATATAAGTTTATAATATCATTATGTCCATCTCTGAATAATTTACATAAAGGATTGAATCAGAATTTACTTAATTGTACTCTGATTTCAGATGTGATTGTTCTTAATGTTTTCCTCTAAATTGGTTATAAGCATGAATTCTTAAATGCTCTTGCTTGGCTAATTTAAACATTGTTGATTACTATAATAAATAATTCTTCATTTCTCTTTGTTTGTAGTCATCTCATTTCTTTCTTTTGAACATGGTGAAAGATTCTTAGCTGCCTTTCATCCCTTCAAAATCATCCCATCCACTTTAAATTTTAAGGATTGTTCTCTGTCTAGCTACCTTTCCCTGTAAAGCCATCTTGTGTGTAGAATAGAAATCCAGTAAAGCCATCCTTTGACTCCATAGCCCAATGGACTGAAAACTTTCAACCTTGCCCTTAGTTTGTGGATTCCACCAATTTTCAAACAAACTCTTGGATCTATAACTAGCCTAAAACCTTCTAAGAACAAAGATAAATTATAAAGAGAGAGCCCTCTCTGGATGCAGATTGGCTAGATTCTGCATCTGAAGGTTGGTTTGTGGTTACCTCGGGTATACTTTCATTTTCCACAACTTCAAGGAAAACCTGAGTGATAACATGTGGTTACCTCTATTTGGGCTCTTTCTCAACCTTAGAGATCTAGTGGAGTGATAACATACTCATGTCGTAGCTGGGGAAGGATAGATTTATTTTCCCTGGGTGTATGACAAGAATCATTGGAATTTGATCCTTTGGATGATAGGATTAAGTTTTAGAAAGGCTAACTTGATAATTGTAGTGCAAATATTGAAGAGCTGGCTTCGAGAAGATACACCAGAGAAAATCCCAAACCTGATCCAGCTCATCTAGTCGAAGATCCAGAGAAGATTTTCCAGAATCATAGGTATCAAGCTACAGAGATTCAGTCAAGTCGAATCCCATTGGTAAGATCTACTCCACTGCTTACTAAATTAATATATCTCGAAGATATACCATATGATCTAAAATTTGAATTGTCATTGTTTAGATCTAAGTCTTAAACCTCTTTAGAAAACATAGTATTTGATCCTTTAAGACTCTTTGAGGCCAAGTCACTATCTAAATTGGATCTTAGCTCTTTGAAATTTGAAGAAATTTTTCTTTTTGAAGAGATTAAACCTAAATCAGACCTTGACATCAAAGTCTGGATCCAATTCTACCAGAAAGAATAAATATTGTCTCAACTCAACCCCAATCAATTGTTGCTTTTTCATCACCCTCAACCTCATCATTTATACCTACTACTTTAGTACCTACAACTGTTGTTCCACTACCTACTCATCCAACCCATCCCATTGTCAATCTAGCACTTCACTCAGCAGGAATCATGGTCAGATTTTCCCCACTCATTTTACTTGCCCAATTGAATGATTTACCTCAGGTTTATGGCTAGAGACTCCCCATGTTTGATGAAAATTCTACCATATCTGCAAAACAACACATTGTCAAGGTCACTGACTTCATAGACTTGGAGGAAGTAGATGCTGAAAATGAAAAAATGAGAATTATAGCCCGAAGCTTCTCTGGAGATGTCAAAGCTTGGTTTAGATCCTTGACTGTTAATTCCATTGCTACTCCTGACTAGCTGGTTGATGCATTTATAGCCCATTGTGAGGTGAAGAAAAACCATTTACAATTTCTTTCTAAGTATGAGAACATACAGATAAATCTTAATGAATCGATCCAAGATTTCAATACTCGCTTCAATATAAATTATATTGTGATTCCCATTGAGATCAAGCCTCCTCCAGGCTTAGCTCTCATACGTTATCCAGATACATTTGATCTGGACATGGTGTACCAAAAAAGGGAAAGAAGTCCAGCTACATTGGAAGATATGAAAAATAACACAGTCAGCGTTGAAGCAAATCTACTGATGAAAAGAGATAGAAGCAGGGGTGAGAGGAAAGTGACTATTAAAGATGAACCATCCACCTCATCTTCCGATGCTAATATGGACACATCGATAAGGAATATTGAAAGAATAGTTGACAGGATGTCCATCACTGAGAGCCATCCTGAGGTCAGAAATCCTAACTTCAGAGGCCAACAACAGCCTCAGTTAAGGATCAAGGGGAAAGAACCGCGGGCTCCTGAGCAACAAGCATAGCAACAGCAAATTAGGACACCCTTGTAGTAGAATTATGCTCAAGGAATAGAAGAATAAGATGAAGACACAATTGTTGAGGAAAATCTCATTTTCAAGGTTGATTGTCTACCCATGTTTTTGATGGAAGATGAAGAGTATTTTGAAAATAAAGATGAGCCTAAGGATGAATGTTTTATCCTTGCCAATGATCATTAGTTGGAGATCGAATTAGATGATTATCAGTTGGTTTACTTGAATGCACTTAGTTCAAAAAAAAAGGCAATTATCACTGAGGAGAAGAGATGTGACGGTTAATCCCATTCAGAAAAGGGCATCTCAGCATAAATGTATTCAAACAAAATAGAATCCTCCGAGTAATATGAGTAAAGGAAAAGAGCCTGCAATCACAAATTAGAACAAGGTAAATCAACCATCCACAAGTTCAACAAGTAATGAAAAGGACAGTCAAAAGAAAGAAGCTCCATCAAAGGAACATGCCGACAAATGAGACATCGTCATTAGAGAGGTAGACAAATCCACTCCTTTCAGCCTAGAAACTAAAATTTCAAAAATTGAAAGTGTCTATTCCTTTAATCGATCTTGTTAAGAATAACTAGTATAAGTCCCATGTTGCCAAAATGCTTAAAGTAGATCCTTTGTTCGACATGGTAAATGTCAAAGATGATCTGCCCGAACTTATTTTTGGTCCTGTTATTGACGGTTAGTTAGAAGATAGTGAGGTTCCCCCATTCTACTTGAGTCTAATAATCCACCAATGCATTTTACACAATTCCATGTTAGACTCTGAAGCCTCCCATAATATAATGCCAAAATCCATTATGGAAAATTTGGGTTTAGATATCACTCATCCTTATCACGACTTATACTCCATCGATTCAAGTAGAGTCCATTGTATTGGCCTTATTAAGGATTTAGTAGTCTCCCTATAGCATATTCTGACAAATAATGTTCTAATGTATGTGGTGGTAGCTGACACACCACCACGATTTGGCATGTTGTTGTCAAGATCTTGGGGGCGGGGAATTGAGAGGCACACTGCAATTAGACTTTTCTTATGCAACCATTCCTATTTTATAACAATTGAGAAAATTGTACCGTGAAAAAAATATGAAATATATGATCACAAGCAAAGAAAAGCCCAACAATCATCCGATAAATGTTGCACATACATATTTAGAGTCATTCATTTTGTTTAATTATAACGGTTTAAATGATGTAGATAGCTAGCTTGTAGAAGTAGAATATGTTCCAGAGATTCATAATTGCATCAGAAAATTTATAGAAAAGGAAAAAAAGAATCTTCTAAGTTCATCAAAACAACGATCAGATGAGGCAGAGAAACCATTAGATGAGGTAGATAAAAACTCAAAACAACGATTAGATAAAGAAGAAGAAAGTCCAGAAAAGCATCAAGAAACAATTCATAAAGTTGAGCCAAAACAAAAATCAAAGTTTCAGCACTTGGAGGATGAAAATGGTCTATGGTCCATGGACTTTGATGGGGCCTTGGGGAAAGATGGGGCAAGCATTGGAATTTGGGTCCGCAACCCTTTTCATCAACCTTGTAAATTTCCTACAAATGTTAGATTATTCTCATATAAGTTATCTTTTTATTTCACTAACAATGAGGTGGAGTATGAAGCATTGATTACTGGCCTAAAGATCTTGAAGAAACTGGGTGAAGAAATAATTTCAGTGCGTGGTGATTCAAACTTGGGATCAAGAAAGTTAAAGGTGAATATCAAAATAACCATCCTTGAATGAGAGAATACAGGTATGTTGTCTTAAATATTTTGAAAATGTTTCCGGAGTATACAATTACAATTGTGCCAAGGAGTCAAAATCTCATGGCAGATTCATTGGCTACACCGGTAAGCAATTTTAAGATCCCCGTCTTTTCAAACAGGAAATTTTAGATTTATGTGAAACACTTTCCCACTGTTCCTGATAACTTGCGGTATTAGAAAGTATTCTGGGATGATAAGAAAATAAATAACTTTCTCCAAGGTGAGGTTGAATTTGAGAATTGTTCCATAGATGAAATTTGCGATAAAGATGACCAGGACATAGAAGCAACTCAGGTGGATGTACTACAGCTGAAATACAACAATATTCCAAAAGGTTTCATACCGTTGGAATAATTGTTTGACTAAGATGACATAGCAAGAAATCCTACACTGGTTCCTACAAAAAATGGTGTTGAAGATGTAAACATTGGGATAACAGAAAAACCAAAGATGGTTAAACTATCCAAGTCATTATCTCCCAAGGTAAAGGATGAATATGTTAAATTACTTTCTGAATTTTCTAATGTTTTCGAATGTGAATATGAAGATTTAAAGGTGTATGACAATAACATCATTCAGCACACTATGTCGATTAAGTACGATCAAAATCCCTTTCGGAAAAAGTTGAGAAGGATCAATCCCAGATTGCTCCCATCAATTAAAAAAGAGAAAAACAGACTTTTCAAGTTTGGTATTATTGTTCCTATCAAATTCTCTGAATGGGTTTCGAATTTGGTCCTAATAAGAAATAAGAGTGGAGAAATCTGGCACTGCATATATTTCAATAACTTGAACAAAGTTCTCTAAAGGACAACTATCGACTTCCTAAAATGGATCACATCCTTCAAAAAGTTGTCGGTTCTTCTAGGATGTCACTGTTGGATGGTTATTCAGGATATAAATAGATTTTGGTGCACGAGGATGATCAGGACAAGACAACATTTACTAACCCTTGGGGCACATTCAAATATGAAAAGATGTCATTCGGTTTGAAGAAGGCAGGGGCCACGTTTTAGCGGGCCATGGACATAGCATTTGCCAATGAAAAATATGCTTTCTTGGTTATTTATTTAGATGACTTGATAGTGTTTTCACATTCTGATGATGAAGATTTGCACCTTTTAAGAATTTTTTTCGAGAGATGCAGGAAGTTCAAAATCTCTGTCAACCCAAAGAAAAGCATTTTTTCCATGGAGGAGGGCAAACTTCTGGTCACATCATCCCCAAGGATGGGATTCGAATTGCCCTTCTCGTGTTCAAGCAATTTAGCAGATTCATTTCCCTCGCAGAAAAAAGGAAATAGAAGCATTCAATGGTAAGAAAATTTTCTTACATAGATTCATTCCTAATTTGGCTGAACATCTTAGAGATTTGACAAATATGTTGAAGAAAGATAATGATGCTAAGTGGTCTGAAGATGCCCAGAATTCCTTCAACCCAGTAAAGTTTTCCTTGACCACTACCCCTATTTTAATAAGTCCTGACTATTCTATCGATTTCATAATATTCTCATTTTCTTTTGAGCACACCATGGCAGCAGTATTGATGCAGAAAAATGATAAAACTGAGCTACCAATTGCATTTTTTAGTTGCAATATCAGAGATGCAGCCCTTCGGTACAACAGAGAAACAGGCTTTGGCTTTGGTAAAAGCACTAAAAGATTTCATAGTTTATATTTTGCATTCACATACTCTTGCCTATGTGCCTGATGCAGCTGTAAAAGAACTTCTAATGAAGACAGACCCAGAAGGTAGGCGAGGGAGATGGATAGCAGCATTACTAGAATATGATATTTAGATCAAGCCCACCAAGCTTATCAAATTTCAGGGCTTAGCCAAGCTCATGGCTGAGTCAAACCTTCATGCTCTAGACATCAACCTGATTTCAGCCTTGTCCGATAACGAAGAAGAAGTGATTCTCATTCAGGTATCTAATATATTTTTGTCATCTCCACGATATTCTAATACTATTTATGTTTTGAAACACCTAAACCCTCCTCTAGGCATGACTAAAAGTCAAGGCAAATCTTTGAAGCTCGAAGCTTCCAAGTATTGCATATTGGACAATGCACTTTACTAGAAGGATCCCGAGGTGTGTTGCTAAACTTTTTGATCGAAGAATAATCTAAAGATGTAATGTCCCAAAAGGGAGAATGTTGTAATACTGAAACACAATATAAGAACTACAGAAAAGTAAACAATAAATCTAAATACATATCAAAATGCATAGAAATAACTGAGCCATTTTATTATATGGGATGTGAATAGAAAGTACAATACTGCTCAAAATATGAGACACTCAAGCCAAAGACATGGTCTATAATGATCCCACAAGAGGGAATGCGTAACTGCTGAACTGCTGGAAGGTAAATTGTGTTGTCCCTACTACAACTATTGGTACTGCAACCGCCAGAAATATAGAAAGTCAGATATAGGCAGTATGGGAGCTCCGATGATGCTGAAACTTTAGATCCGGGCTCTATGGTGGATACTCAAGATAACCTAGAAAGTATTTCTCATATCTATGAATCTAAGAAAATCACCCTCTTAGGGATTGCACATATACATTGTTGGGTTTGCAGATCTGCTACATGAACTGAATAATATATGGCTACAATATTATTAAATCATCTCAATGCATGAAGGGTTGATCCCTTCACTAGATCCTTAGGCTAAAAGCTCAAGTTCTAGCTCCTCCAATCTCCTCCACTTAATATAGTTGTTGGATGAACAACAACTTCAAAAAACTACACTGTAAGAGAGGGAGGCTCAATAGCGTGCTGCAAGATATGTCAAATCAGCTCTTGAGTGATGGAAACAATAGATCCAATGTGAGTAGATGATCCCTCACAGGATTTCCAGCTGAAATACTAGAAACTTCCTTCCTCTAATAGATCTATAGGACTGGACTGTGCAAACCTTGAAGGGACTGCTGCTGCATGGAGGTAAAATTGATTGGCCTAAATGTCAGATATAGATTTTCTGATCCTAGAAGACTGAATCTGAAGAACAAATTGGTAGGATGTGGACATAAGTCTCCATGGTTGACTACGTTGTTTCTCCATGTCCTCCATCATGTTCACATGGGGTGATCACCCTATCCATCATGTGTGCATTAAATGTATCACTTCCTCCACTAACTTATCATAATTTCTTTATGATCTTACTTTGAATGCATTATGATCTCAGTTGACCTCTTCAAAGATCCTCTCGGTTTTACATTTAAGATCCATGATCTTATTTGACTGTTTCATCCTCCATGATCTATCTCATAAATGAGTCACGATCTCCATTTATTTATCATTAATGGAGCTGCTCCACTACTCCATGTTTTAGATTTAGATCTATAATATCCACATACACACATTAAAAGTGTATTTTATTCATATTTGAGGATTATGGTTCCCTCCACCCTTTTCCAAATATCATGTGAAAATTTGGGAATATTACAGTCCTCCCTAGCAAAACGTTGCTTGTCCTCAAGCAACTGCAAAAGTAGATGCTAGAGCAATCTGTCCCCCTCCAAATTGCATCCACACAAGGAAGGTCTCCCCATTTGCTGCAATGAGTTATGTATTCCCAGCACCAAATTTGCCTCTCTAGAATGTCTAGAGTGATCTCTAACTCTATAGCTAGATGTCCCTCCTCAATAATGAAGCTCCAAGTGACAACCATAAGTTGTCCAACATCCTCCATAATACATGAGATAAAGATAGATGACTCCTTCCACAAAAGGAAATATCCAACTCACAAAGTATTCCTCCATCCCATGTTGCATGAAGTAAAAAGAGGCTCTTCATGCCTCCATCCCTAGCCCTGTTGGCCTTGTTGGATCTAAGCATCATCCCAACATTGTACAAAAGAATAAATAGAGACATATGGGTATACAAAGATGTCAAACCATATTCCCCCAATAGTATCCAACACAGCAGTGCTCCCTGCTGCCACACCACACGATAAAAATACCAATTATGGTGTCCATACTCTCCAAGTAAGAGCCATCGTAGGAGTGCCTCTTGCTTCCATCCTCCAACACTATCATGAAAAGTAGGGGAGTATGTAGGACCACAGTCCCCCAATAAAATCCAAAGCAACAAGATCTCTTGCTACCTCTTCATATCAGCATGTGAATCATGGAGAAAAAAAAACATATTGAATGACTTATGGAATGTCATATCAGCCCAATACAAACAAACTCCATTATCACATATCATGAGAGTATTATGTCATATTACAAACAATACAAAATGCATAAACATGGGAGACATGTGATGGCCAAACTCTCTCAACCAAAATGAACATGCCTTCTTGTGCTTCATTCTATCATTGATACACAAGGCATGAATCAAGGAAATATGATCTATCAGGTGGTAACCATACTCACCCAAAAGAAGCCAGTGCAGCCATGCCTCCTTCTTCATTACATGAGTGTTGTACAAGGCATGTATCATGAAAATATGTGTTGTTGGGTAGTAACCAAACTCACCCAAGTGCAACCAACGTAGCCATGCTTCTTGCTGGCCTATCTCATAGTTATGCAAGTGGTTTGGCAAAACCCCTTTCTTCACATCATAAACCATTCATCCCAATGTGGATGATGGATCTTGTTCTGCAAAAACTTGGTATCCTCCCATTGTAGGACACTAACCTCCTCAAACTATTGAAGATCTTTGCACTCCATGATATTTTGAAGTGCACCTCCAATGAGATCTCTCCCTGAGATTCTCTTTTCACCAATGGCCCTCCAAAACCAGTGAGGTTATGGATCTGCTGCAGGTATAATTTTCTCTTTGAGCTATGAAATGCTGATTAAGAAAGTGTCATCTAGAAAGGATAAAATATTCCTCATATCAAGATGTCTACCATCTATCATCTTAACCTCCATTGCTTCATGAGTGAAGCTACCTTTAGAATGCTCCAAGAATAATGGGGCCCTCTCATCATCACTGCTACTAAGTGACAACATTGTAGATCTGCATGGTGACACATATGTTGTCTCATGGCAAGGCACAATGTTGAACTCATAACCAACCATTGTACATAGGATCATGTTCATCCCATCTTCTGGAACTCTAAATTTCAACTCAAAGGGTGGAATGTAGTTCATCAATGGAAAACTGGGATAGCTCTTCATCTCCTCCTTTATTAGATCAAGGGTCCTCTGCCCTGTGATATGTTTCTGCTTTAAATCAGCATGTTGTTCTAACCCTTGGTTATGCATTGGCCCTGATGGCATGTCTCCATAAGTTTCAATAAGAGGTACCGAAATAATATGAGATAGAATTGGATGCATATCTTGGATCAACTGATATGTGGGAACCTCTTGTAAGACCACAAGAGTTCCTCCAACTGAGACAATGATGTTTCCAACTACTGGTAAGAGTGATGGTTGCTCTTATATCAATGTACCAACGCTAGAACCTACCTCCTCTTCCTCATGCATCTCCTGAATCCTGCATGGGACTCTATATGACAAGAGCTGAAGACTATCTTGCAAAGATGCAAGTGTCTCTTCTCTGGATACAAGAACCTTTGCAGCTGGTGGTGAATGTAGTGACTCTTTGTCCAGAGTGACAAGAATGACATCCTCCCTTGCTTCCTTAGGAAATTTCTCTTTGGGACACATCCCAGGTTTTCTCACATCAAACTTCTTTCTCAACTTGTGAAAGAAATTTGAATATTTAGTCACCTTTTCATGCTCCATGTGACCAAACCACCAATCATTGGCTTCACCTAAAAGATGAAGTGTTGCAATCTGGACAGCCTCTTTTTTAGCCACAGGGTGTAGCCTGAAAAATGCATCTAACTCTTTCCTCCAAGCCTTAACAGTTCTTGAGGAAGATCCATCAAATGTAGGCAAATATAATCTATTGCGCCTCTTCCTTCTATTGTTGATATAGGATCTTTTTTCTTCTTTGAGTTTGAAGAATTGTTGGAGAGTTAGATTCTCCTTGAATTCTCTAGATTGTGCCTTGTCCTCTTCTAGATATATACTGAGAGTCTCATGAGTCTCAGGTTCTCTTCTTTCTTCATTTCTATAACATTCACCTTCTCCAAAGAAAGTGGGCATAGTAGATCTATGAGGAGATCTATGATTCTCCGGTCTTCTTTGTTGCTGATAAGAAGTGCTTGGACCTTCCTCATCAAATATTCTTCTTGGATCCTCCTTTTTCCTTTCTCTCTTCATTTTTTTGACCTCTTTGGAGAGATCTTGCATGGATCTAAAGAGAAGAGTAGCAAAACTACAATCCTCCTTCATGATAGATCTCATCTATCTGCTTCTTATTTTGATGCAAAAGATGAAGTGTCCACAAGCTGAGCCAAAGATCATGCCTTGATACCACTGTAATATTCAAAAATAGAGAATGAAGTAATACTGAAACACAATATAAGAACTACAAGAAAGTAAACAATAAATCTAAGTACACATCAGAATGCACAGAAATAACTGAGCCATTTTATTATATGGGAGGTGAATAGAAAGTACAACAGTGCTCAAAATATGAAACACTCAAGCCAAAGAGATGGCCTAGAATGACCTTGGAATGATCCCATAAGAGGGACTACATAATTTCTTAACTGCTAGAAGGTAAACTGTGTTGTCCCTACTGTAACTATTGGGACTGCAACTGCCAGAAAGATACAAATTCATATCTAGGAATTATGGGAGCTCTGATGATGCTGAAACTTTAGATCTGGGCTCTATGATGGATACCCAAGATAACCCAGAAAGGATTTCTCAAATAAAATAAAATCACCCTCTTAGGGATTTCACATATACACTATTGGTTTTGTAGATCTGTTGCATCAACTAAAGAATAAATGGCTGCAATGTTATAAAATCATCTCAATGCAAGAAGGTATGATCCCTTCACTAGATCCTTGGGCTAAAATTCAAGATCTAGCTCCTCCAATATCCTCCACTGAAAATAGATACTGGATGAACAACAGCTTCAAAAAACTGTGTTGTAAGAGAGGGGGGCTCAATAGCCTATTGCTAGATATGTCAAATCAGATCCTGAGTGATGGAAACAATAGATCCAATGTAAGGATATGATCCCTCATAGGATTTCCAGCTGAAATACTAGAAACTTCCTTCCTCCAATAGATCTAAAGGCCTGAATTGTGCAATCCTTGAAGGGACTGTTGTTGCATGGAGGTAAAACTCAATGGCTTGAACGTCGGATATAGATTTGCTGCTCTTGGACAACTGTATCTGAAGAACGAAGTGGTAGAATGAATCCTCCACTGGTTTTCTAGCTGAATGCTAGAAAAAACCTCGTAAATATGACACCAATGCCTGATGAGTAATACATCTCAATAGAAAACCTTCACAGAGTAGGCACACAAGTCCCCCATGGGTGGATTTCCGCTCAGAAACACCCTGTGCTAAACAGCACAAAAGACTTAGCTAAACAACTCAATTATGCATAGAAATCTCCTAAGAAAAATTCAGATCTAAACATATCAAAGAATAATCTAAGTATCCAAATCTTCCTTCTATTGTGCCTTCACCTTCATTATATAGATCATGAGCCTTCCATAGCCTAGGCCCGCTCCATAACTACGTTGTACATGTGTACATAAGTCTCCATGGTTGACTGTGTTGTTTCTCCATGTCCTCCATCATGTTCACATGGGGTGATCACCCTCTCCGTCATGTGTGCTTTAAATGCATCACTTCCTCCACTAACTTATCATAAGTGCTTTATGACCTTAATTTGAATGCACTATTATCTCAGTTGAACTCTTCAAATATCCTCATGGTTTTACATTTAAGATCCATGATCTTATTTGACTGTTTCATCCTCCATGATCTATCTCATAAATGAGACATGATCTCCATTTCTTTATCATTAATGGAGTTGCTCCACTACTCCATGTTTTAGATCTAGATCTAGAATATCCACATACACACATCAAAAGTGGATTTTATTCATTTTTGAGGATTATGGGTCCCTCCACCCTTTTATTTACTTAATTAATTAAGTTTATTAAGAACTCTAATATTCCAAATATCATGTGAAAATTTGGGAATATTACAAAAGAAGTTATGAATGACTTCCACAAAGGACATTTGGGGGCCACCTATATTGGAAGACCACAACCAATAAAATATTGAGAGTTGGATATTATTGGCTGACACTTTTTGTAGATGTCTACAAAACAATAATGAGTTTCCACGAATGTCAAGTTTTTCAGGGTAAAAGAAAGCTTCTTCCATTGCCTCTTCAAGCTATTTCAGTTCATGCACCATTTCAGCAGTGGGGCCTAGATTTCATAGGCGAGATTCACCTAGCATCATCTGCACAGCACAAGTGGATATTGATAGCCACATACTTTACAAATTGCATCGAAGTGTTCCCAACCAGGAAAGAAACAAATTCTATCATCATTCAGTTTTTAGAAACTAATATTTTGTCTCATTTTGGTTGTCCTACTAATATTATCACAGATAACATGGCAACATTCAAGTCTAAGAATATGACTGAGTTTTGTGATAGATATAACATTAAGTTGGGACACTCTACACCCTACTACCCACAAGGTAATGTTTTGGCAGATTCCTCCAATAAATCCTTGATCGGTATCATTAAGAAAATATTAGAGGCAAATAAAAATAATTGGCATAAGAAGATGATCAATGCATTGTGGGAAAACCGAGTGAGTAGTAAGAATTATATTGGAATTTCTCCTTTTCAAGTTGTGTATGGTGTTGATACCGTGTTTCCTTCATCATTAGCAGTCTCGATAATGAAATTGCTGCAAGAGTCAGGGACTAAGGAAAATGACATATAGTGTCGGATTAATCAAATGATAAACCTTTAGCAGATGAGAGATGAGGTATTTCAGAATACTTCAAAAATCCATGACAAGATAAAGAAGATCTATGACCAGAAAACAAAGGAAGAGAACTTCAAGGTTGGAGATGTAGTACTCCGCTAGGATGCTAGAAATGAGGATAAGGGTAAGCATGGAAAATTTGACACTCTCTGGAAAGGGCCATATCAGATTTCAGCTTCTCGAGGATAGTATTCTTATTTTCTTGAAGATATGAATGGAAAAGAGTGCTTAGGAGGACCATTCAATGGTAGGCTCCTTAAGCACTATCTTTTCTAAAGTACATTTCCCAATCAGTTTTCCATTTCATTGTAAATATCAGTTGCATTTTCTACAAGTGTGAAGTAGATAATCATTGGAGTTCAGAGCCTAAAGTGAAGGCCGTGGAGCTTCACTAATTTTCTGCCATTTTCAAAGGTTCCATTTTCAGTCAAGTAATTTAGTATTGAGTCAATTTTCAGTCAATTTTGAGTTTGTCTTAAGTCAGTCTAATTTTTCTGAGTTATCACTTTTTATTCATGTTTATTAGTTTGATTTTTGACCATATTGGCCCAATAGATAAGTATTTATGTTCTACGGTGTTCTTGACACCTCTTTCGGAGCTATCATCCCCAATAAGTCCTATTTTAATGTCAGTAGTTGCATCCTACCATAAGTGATCAAAAATCATATTTTTATATCATATTAAGGGTCCCACTCAGAAATTTGTATTCATTCCACTAGGTCATGCAAAAATTTAGTCACTGATGCTAGCCCTAGCCCAAAAACATCACTCTTCCTTACTATTTGATTACTTTCTGGCATACTTTCATACCTTGTTAACTATACACCATCGATAAAGTTAATATCAGCATGTCATCATATCAGCCATGTCATCACGAATTCCAGTCTTTCAAAGTTTCATTAGGTCTTTTAAGGTCAATCAAGGTTCCCATTAGGTCATTAGGGTTTCCAAGGTCCAATAAAACTTCATTTTTACTGCATAAGACCAGCAAGTAAAGGGTGATCCAATAACATATCTTCACCATATGAAGATGATTTGTAAATAAAAGTTCTTGTTTCAGCATGCAATTTTCGTTTTAAGATGTAAATTTTAATTTTCATTATGTAACTTTATGTCATTCAAAGAGTAATAAGTTCATGATTCCCAAGCTAATAACTCAGAGTTCCAACATGTCAAAGTATCAAAATGTCAAATTCAAAGAGTTCTCAAAGTCACTAAATGGTCAATTTGTCAAAGAAAAAAACAAATATAAAGGTAAAGATTCAGAGTTTAAAGTGAAATTGAGGAAATAAAAAGTGGGCCCCTAGGCCCAATTCATTCAAATGATGAAGGATAAATACCACCAAGACATCAAAATCAAACTCATTTTCACTCCCAAAAGTTGATCTTGCACTTCCTTGGTTCAAAAAATCGAATTTCAGGGTCAGAGGCAGAGTTTTTTATGGCGCTTCACCTAGAGGAGGGTGGCATTGTGCTTCCTCAACTAGCATTGCACTTAGAGCAGGCAACGTTGTGCTTTTCTCCCACTGGCACTGCGCTTCTGGCCAAGGCATTGTGCTTTTTCCCAATGCGCTGTGATTTTTTCCAGCAAAGCTAGAAGGCACCAAAACTCAAAAAAACTCTCCCAAACTTTCAGAAAATTCCTCTAACACTCTCTAGCAAGTAAGTACAAAAAAAATCTTGCCTCCTTGCACTCCTAAACATTGATTTCATAGTGTTTTTGTTCCTAAGTTAAAATGGCATTTGGTCTAGTGAAGAAACCTAGTTTAATTCCTAATTTCCACATTTGATGCCCTAAATACCTTGAATTTCCTTCCCACATATCTAAAAACCCTATCCCTACCCTTGCACTACCATTTCCTAGTCCCTAAATCCCTTTCCCTTAAAACCCTAAGTCATAGTCTTCTAAACTCCTGTGCAGCCACTTCCCCAAACCTGTAATTTAAATATCATTTCCCACTCCCTTGACATTTCAACCTCCTATCACCTCCCAAAGTTCCATAATCCCTTCCCCCATCTCCCTAAATTTTCCTAGAATTATCCCTATTCCCTAGACTTATCTCCACTCCCCATTCCCATCCACCTAATCCCTAGGGTTTCTTGGCCACCAAAAACTATAGAGGAAGAGGAAGAATATATGGAAGAGGAGGATAGACAGAGAGAGGAGGATAGAGAACACAGAAGCCCTCACAAAGGAGGAAGAATCCTAAGGTTGGAGCCCACCAACACAAATGAACTAATTTCCTCTCCTATGACTGTGAATTTTTTTGAGTATGTAAGTTGCCTTGATTTTTGCAATATGATTCAAAGGGTCCAACATCATCCTATTTGATTAGAGTCTTCATTTAAAACCTCAGAGACAATAAGGTGACCCTTGCAAGTGTGACATTCACTATATCTACATTCATCATTGTTGTTGCCATAGGGATTCCAATCATCGGTGAGAAGTGCTTTAAATCCAAATATTTGGAGGATCAGTACTATGAACCATTCAATAAACCAAGGTACAAAAATGAAAGGAAGAGGTTTTCCCTTTCAGCTACCTTCTTGATAGGTATGCACCCATGATGAAAATCATCATGAAGGAAGGTTTTATAGGCTCTACACATACCACATTAGACTGTTGATGCACTTCACAAAAGTAAGATTGCTCAATATCCCATAATTTCTATTCAAAAGCATAGTCAAAATGGAATTCATTGTACAAAAGAGAGACTATGACCAATAGATGAACAACCTCTTCCACCACTCATTGATCAAAATCATTGTACTCCATCACCTTGATCAGTTGGGCATCTCATGGGACACCTTCATAGCCAATGACATCTTCACTACTCCACACGCTCAAGATGTGCCTTCTTAATCTCATCCTGCTACATCTATGCCTCCACCTCAGTCCACTTCACCATCTCCACCATCATCACCATCACCACCATCATCACCATTTCACGGTCAGAATGAGACACCAAACAGAGTTATGGGAAACAAACCTAAATAGGGTGAAATGAGCACATTGGAAAAGACATATCAGAGAAGGCATAGATAGGTTTTTTCCCCACAGATTGTGGAAGGGGCCCTACCTTCTTCACCAGCAAAGAATCTACAAAAGAGGAAAAAAAATATGGGAGAGGAAGATGTACATGAGGAAACCATTCATGAGGAGGAAGACCTCCATGAGACAGAAATAGATTTTGACCTTGTTGACTTGGATGAGCAACATAATGATTAGGCCTCTAGATTGATTATCAAGCAGAAGGATTCCCAAATCAAGGAGCTTCATACCAACTTAGAGAGATACAAATTTGTGATTTCATACTATAAGTAGGAAATTCAACAACTCAAAACCAAGCAAGAAATCATGGAGATTAAGCTTCTCAAGCCAAAGAGAGAAGAAAACAAGGCAAAGGCTTTGCTTCATGAGGATTATGAGAGGTATGGTGAAACAAATGAGGTAGAATAACAAGTTCCAATAATAATACCTATGACTATAGGGCTGAAAAGAGATCTAGAACTAGAGAGGCAAAAGGAGGTTGAACTTGCTAATGAGATAACTTTGAATGAGAAGTTTGCCATCATGGTCAATGATAACCGGTAGCATTGGCTTGATAGGGACAACTAGCATCTTTAGAATCTCCTGGAGAAGGAAAATAAGGACAATGACATACTGAGGAAGAGAGAAAAACACTACTTCAAGAGAAATCAAATTGCAAGGTCAAAGCTCCAAAAGGCCAAATCAAGACTTGAAACCCTAACCAAGAAAAATGAAAGGGAAAATATTTATATCCTTGCTAAGGAATCACTCATTTCCTAACACACCTCATCAGTCTCCCATAGAAGAAATTTTGAGGAAATTTTAGCAATTTTAGACATTTTTGGAAATTTTTGCACTTTTGGCAGTTTTACACAGTCCCACTGTCAAAAGTGCAACGCCTTGGGAATTGTGCATTTTCTAAGGACCTACAATGGCCAAATTGAAAGAACCATTGGATTCATAAGGTCAAATACAATCATGAAAACAAATTTACAAAACTTTTTTGGGTCAAAGGAACAGTCAAAAAGTCAAAAAACACTCAAACAATCACATTTTTGCCCTGTTTTGGAGGCTGGCACTGTGCTTTTAAGTAGTCTTTGGAGAATCCATATTTGGAGGATCAAATCAAGACCATTTTGGAAACGAGGCATATATCTGGAAACTAGAGTGGACAAGCTTTCCAATGAGATATCATGAACTCAATTTGGACCCCTGGAACCCCCCCAAAAGTGGAGTTGAAGTCAGTGCTGCGTTTTTTACCTTAACGTTGCACTTTTGACAAATTTTCTGAGTTTTTTTATATTTCCAAATTTTCTCAGTATTTCTCAGTTTCACTTAGAAAATGGTGTTTTTAGAAATTTAATTTATGATGTTAATGTAATTTTCATGTTTTTACACTTACCTAGGGTAAATACATTAGATGAAAACTTTTGATGAAGATGTAATGAATGAGATTCCAAAAAGTAAGGGATGAGTTAGTTTGACCTCCCTACACTCTAGGTATTATTTCACTTATTGGTGGAACTACTCCTTCTCTCAGGGATTCGACCCCTGATATTGGGAGAATTTGTTTTTAGTTCTATATCTTGTACTTTTTTACTCATTTCAAAGGTTGGATGTTGTTGCATTGATCAGAGACTCTAGTGTCATCAATATTTGGCAAGAAATTAATCAAAGAGTTACAGCTATTTCTTTGTGGTATGGAAATTTAGCATACTTTCTTCTTATGTCACATGTGTGAATGATTTTTCTTCATGATTCATTTCATATTTATTATATGTTGGTTTTCAAGTTGATAAGAAGAATACATCTCTCATGCTCTGTTTTGGGAAAATCTTCACAGTTTGTTCATTTTCTTCAGTTTAGAAAGAATTCATGTTTTTCCTTGCTCTTTCTAGCTCCTCATGAGTTTTATATGTCTCACCCTAAATCCCTAAAGTGTTAGCCTTCCTAACTACCTTTATGTTGGCTCGAGGGTCCTGACCCAGGTTACAGTTAAGGTTTTCCAGCAAACCCCTATACTACTGGCCCTTTCAGCAGTGACATGCTTGCGCGGGCCGAAGTCTCACCCGAAGCAGTATGGGAGGGTGTTGGAACCAGGTTTACGCACCCTAGGAGAGAGTAGGTAAGTCAAGTCGATCCAAAATAATTAGATCTATACGGCCAGAGGTCGTTCGCAAGAGTTTCAATAAATAACCAGAATACAGTTATCAGATCTAATTAACAGGCTCGCATCAACGTGCGTACTATCAGCTATAATCGTAGAACAATATATTCACAACAGATTAACAAATCACAGATGCATTTACCATAAACATAGACAGTTTGCAGCTTACAAACAGATCATATAACTCAAGTCCGCATCAACCATAACAAATCAGGTCCAGATAACATCAAATATCTACAATACTTTTGGACATCTATATTATTACCCAAAAATCCTCTTACATTCCCAAATTACCACCTGCACACACAACCAGTAGGGTCCGCACACAGTAGGACAGAGGATCTCCGCGCAGATAGCCAGCAGGAGTCCTAACCCAAACAACCCTACCATAAACTTAACAGTTCGTACTTCACATCAATCTCCATTCATTCCTACCTATGACTCAAAAAAGGTTCATCTATTTATAGCGATTTAGCCTATGCATCCAATGGTTCGCATACCGTGGTTTGCGGACTCTTGGTATACCCTTGACCCATTTATAGTGTGTTAGGGGATTTGACCCACCCCAAAACCCCTGCATTGGACTAAACAATACAAAAATGGACAAAATTCATAGCCTTTGGGAGACCCTGCTCCAACAGTCCCCCAACACAATCTTGTGACTCGTCCCGAGTCACTGTGCCGGTGGGACTTCAACATGCGCTTGTAATACTCTGATCGCCTCGGCTAACAGAGGCAGCATTCCTTCACTTTGGACAGCTGCATTCTATACAATGTCGACCAATTTTTATGATAGTGGTCCCTCAGTCATGGCGGTAACACTCTCCAAAGTTTGGTCCAGTTTCTTAATATCAACATCGGCATCCTGTGACAGTTTTAGGGCTTCGTCCACCCACGGCATCAGTCGATCACCCAGGATCTTCTTCTTTTGCCACAGGTCCTCAATATCTGCCTAGAGTGCTTGGCTGGAGCGCATTTGTTGCAAGCGTTGGGCAGGCATCAAAGTGGGCAAGGTGGCTTCGATTATCTCGAACTCCTCTTCTTTTTGCCACAAGTCCTGGTTTATCCCTCACAAGATTGGATCACAGTGGACCTTATTCCATAGCTGCATGGAGGTCTCTAGTAGCTAGGCTCCCTACGCTATCTGCCCCATGATAGCATTCGTGGTCGCGGTGACTAGTGCAATTCACTGGGCCCAGACCTCTAGGGGTGTTTCAGGCTATAACTTAGCCTGCAGATCTGTGATCTGCTGCTCCATGCATGTCTTAATAACCTAAACTTCATCCCGAGAAACCTTGAGTGTTGCGACCAGTATTTCTATTTTTTCCTGAGGGGTGGCTGAGGCCGGAATCTCTGCGGGAACATCTGCACAATGTCGTTTAATTGTGTTTTCAAGCTCTGTGTGCTTTATAGTGGCGATACATACCTCTGCCTCCTTTGCAATGATGGTTTGCTCAACTACGTCGAGTTGTTGGTGCACCTATTGGTCTCGATGGTGGCTTTCTTGAAAGACAGTGGCATGGAGACCTTGAAAGGCCTCATGGGGTAGCCAAGCTAAGTTCAGCTGGACTTCTGCACTGGTCTGGACTTGGGGTTCTAGATCGGATGGACTGAGGACCAGAGCTGCCCCAGTGAGAGAATAGAGGCAGTTGTCATCTGTAGCTAGTGCTGCGCTACTAGTGGCTGAGGGTGGGCATACCAGAGTAACACTAATCTACAACATGTATGTTTTTAACTGGAGCGCTCGTAGCTCAGCCTGAATTGTGTTAACCGCAGCCTACTGTTGTTCTTCTAAGGAAGCCCATCTGTCCTCTGTGGCTAGAGTGACTGCATTGGAAATTTTTTCTAGGTCTCTATCAGGCAGTGTGATTGTTTCATCGTGTTCCGCTCGTTGAGATCGCTGCTTCTTCCGGGGCGTTCTGACCAATTCACTTGTGCGCTTCATGTCGCGGGATGAGGCAGGACTGCCGGCATCCAGACCTTCCGTACCCAACTTGGTCTGTGAGTCTGTCTTGGGTGTGTTACATTGAAATTTGTCACCATGAAATTTTAGTACTCCCTTTAAAGCCTACAATATCAAAGTTCCCAAAATCAAGCCTTGAAACTACGAGAAAATCTCATAAAAGCCTTAAAATTATAGTACCACACTTTCTCCTAGTTTTTCCTGTGGTCTCGCACTTTTTGGCTATAAATCCTACGTAGCCAAGCGCACTTTCTGCTTGTTAAAAGTGCAGACCCCTGAAAAATATTAGAAAAGTTGCAAGTAAAATCTAGAAGCTCAGTTAAAGTTATTTTTAGAATCTTCTAGAAACATTCATGTGGTGGAAAGTACGCTCCTTTCATGTTCATGCATCCCATCCAATAAGGAGCTAACCCCTTGATGTAAGGCACTAATCCCTTTGAAGGAGGATTCTATCCCTTCTTGTATGGAGCTGTAACCTCCTCTTCTCCACTATAAAAAGAGGCATAGGGCAGCCTCAAGGGGTTACCAATTGTTAACCAATTAATGAGTTGAAGTTTTAGTATTGTTGGAGGTGAAGTGTTGTTGAAACTTAGACCCTTTTAGCTGATATTTCATGTGGGAAGGATTACATACCTATATGTATCTCGGTTGGAAGAGTGAAAGTCTGATTTGAGTAAAGGAAACTCCTACTCTGGACCCCAGGAAGACCTGTACAACATCAAGGCGGACATAGTTGTAAGGCTCTTCTTATTTAAGTTAATACAAATAAATCTATTTTTCTCAATAAGTTGTCAATTCATTGTTTATTTTATGGATTCCTTGATCACCATAATGGATATGATTTATGAATATATGCTATGCAGGTGTTATTTGATGTTTGTTTTTTTGTGATTGCAGATCTACAAAGATAACTCTTTCGGGCGACTGGAGGACTACTACTACAAACAAGCGTTGGATCAAAGGTAATATCGTTAAAACCTTTATGGCATTTAATTATGAATCGCAATATATCTAGAGAAGGATAGTTTTGTTTGTCTGTTTGTTGCTAGTTGTCCGTAGGACACTTGGGAGGTATGTCTTGTCCGCAAGAACGACTTATCCGTCCAACAAAATGGCGACTCCACTGGGGAACGAATTTGAGCTTTGATTTCTTTTACTTTTGATTTATGAACTTGTGTTTCATTTTTTTTACTCATTTATATTGGCTTGGGTAGTTAATCCCTATAGAATCCTTGAGAGATTTTTGAGAAGTTTTTGGTTTTTTCTCTTGTTTTCTTGTGTCCGCTCTTTTCCTTTTGGGATAGTGTGGGCAGTACCACACTTTTCCTATACCCACAATGCGAGACCGCATTGGGTTGCACTAAAGCCTGCAGACCCTGTCAAATTTTTGAAAAAATCTTAAAATATTCTTTTCTAGATTAGTTTTTTAGGTTCTCGATGATTACCCAGACCTCTATCTTCTATCAGAAAGCCTTGGTTAAGAGTTTGTTTCAGCATTTTATTTTTTATTGATTTTCTGAAAGATTTGTTGTCTATAATGATTTTTGCTTTGTCTTACATCCCGCTCAAATATTAGAAACCTTGGTATGCCTTTAGATCACTAGTATTCTCTTGTTTTCTTGCTAAGTCTGACATCATAGCAAAAAAAAATTATGAGTTTTAGATTCTATTTTTCTCATTTGCAAATCATTTAAACTTTTGTTAATAAGTTTGGAATTTCACTTAAAAAACAAAAATTGGATGTTTTTTCGAGTTTTTTCTGAGTCAAGCAAATAATTTCTTAGTTAGATCACAAGCTAAGTAAGACATCCTTAAAATATTTAAATTTTTAATTCAGATTTAGTCTTAGAATTGTTAGATTTCAATTTTAATGTTTTTTAGCTTTGAGTGCTTTTCTAGAAATTGTAGCGTCTTCTGAAGAAAAACTCAATTTGCAGTTCCGATCTTGAACAAAAGGATTTTTATTGAGCATAGATCATTTTGAGTTCTCATTGAAATTAGATTTATTTTCATTTATTCTTGTTTGAAGGAAAGATTTGTTTTTAAAAGATTGCATTTCTCAAATCTTCCTTTAGCTAGAATTCATTGAAAGAAAACGAATTGTTTCTCATTATAGATGCATTTTTAGTATGATTTGAGTTGGGTAATTTCATGTCATTAGTTTCACTTTCACACCTATTTTCTTAAGAAACAGCCTTATAAAATCAACGCTTAAATTAAAATTAACCTAGTAATTTTTATATTTCTAGGGCTCTTTTCACCAATATAGCTTAGGCTAGTGTCTTGGAGTAGGGAGTAATTAACTCTCCAAGGCAGTTAAAACAAACAAGTAGTTAATCTTGCAGTAGGAAAAAATCCAATAGTCGCTTGTATGCTCTAGGAAGCTCCTCTTAAAGGAGTCAAGCACGAGGTCATATCTAAACAAGTGGGATAATAAATTCTATCTCATTGGGAACGATAGAAGATTTGCGTGTATTAACAATGGTAAACCTCGGATAGACCATTGTTGAGGAGCCTGGGGTCACTTTTCGATATACCTTGGATTATGTCAACGAGCCTTCAAGGGGATTGAGCTTTGTTACTCTGCCCTTGCATGTATGTCGGACTGTATACTGTTCCCCCAAGTATATTAGTTTTGTTGGTAACCATAGTGACCATAATCTTACATTTTTTTCCTAAGGTGACGGTGGTGGAATGATCCCAATGTACCTGGAGCAGACATCGACTAGACTCACTTGGACTCTCCTGAGGGTTATCTTCACTCGAGATGGTTTAAGTGGAGAAACTTGCACTGGTCTATTTCATTAAGCAGGTTGTCGGGGTTACTGTTCCAACTGCCCTTTCTGCATTAAATACTACGACGTTGGATTTCATCACCAACTAGTGTTTTTAGTGTTGGAAGTTACTGTTTGTGTGTGGCTTGATCTCCTAGATTTTTTAAGCGTGTGATTCATTTGTTTGTTTCCTTAGTGACTCTAGGAGTTTTCATTGAAATTTTCATTTGATTGCGTGTGATTAATAAGTTTTAATCATGGCTGAATTACCGAGACAGTCGCACAGACTTCAGGGGAAGCCTCCTGAATCACCAAGTCAACTTGAAGGGTTGCGAACTCTAGTATCAACTAATGACAGTAGAATTAGATCAACAGAAGTAGGAGAGTCATATATAGTTTTTCATCCTAATTATCAACTACAAACAACAGAGCATATTCAAGAACCGATTTCAGTTTCTGAGCTTACTGGCAGTATTTATCCTTCCAGTGAATTCGCTGAAGAACCTGAAATTTCTGAACCTGACACTGAACCTGCTGCTTTGGAACTATCTTCAGGATTTGTTACTCCAACTTCTAGTGATCTTGGTTCACCTAGGGTAAGATATATTATTATTGAAAATCTTCCTTCTGACCTCATTTCCATTGAAGAACTTGTTGGTCCAAATGAAGAAGTAACTCTTCCCGAAACCCAACAGACTTTGAATCTTACGGAGCGTGAATCTTGTTGGCAATATGATGCAGAGTGTTGTCCTTGATGGGAACCCACTGAATGAAGATGAAGACATGCGACTGTTGACATGTGTTGTCCTTGATGGCAATCCACCTGATGAAGTTATTCTTGACGTGATGGACTTGGTAAATGATGTTTATTAGCAATATGATGATGAATGTTGTCCTTGAAAGGCAACCCTCTTGATGAAGATAATGGCAACTTACTTGATGAAGTTGTGCTTGATAGAATATGTTCTTAATGAAGTAAATATGATGTATCTACAGTGAGTACAGAAGGCAGTGAAGAAAGGAATTCAGATTGTGCTAAATCTATGGTGAAAGAGTATGTCTCAAGGCATACGCGGATCTGTCTAAGGGAAGTCGCGTATGCACGCGGAAAAGAACGTGCAAAGTCGCGTATGGGCTAAAGCGCTCTAAAAGTGCAAAACCAGGGGTAACCACCATGGTATTGACCCATTGTATTGGGTAATGATCCGCCTAATTGACCCCGTCTAGGAATACCATCGGAAGTAATGTGGTTTTGGCTCATGGTATTGAAAAAGGGTAAACCTATATAAGGAGAAGAAATTCATTGTGCAAATCATGAGTGTGGGTGCAAGATGTCTGAGCTTGAATGAATACTTCTATCTGGAGTATATCTGAATGGAAAGGGTTACAGTTGAATGATAGATCCGAATGCATGAAGCACCAATGATGAAGAAGGGAATATAGATCTGAAATGTATTTTGTATCTGCTAGATCTGTTTATGGAAGGCTTAGATCTGAGATGAGGCGAACATCTGTCTGAAGTAAAAGGGTAAATCTGAACTGAATATCTGATCTGAAGAAGTATGCTGCTCTATAATGATTGAAGATCTATACGCTACTTCGCCGCAGAGGAAGCACGTATATACGCGGCTTTGCTGAAGATAAAGCGCGTATGCGCAATGAAAATATGTGCAGAGGTATACGCTTGTTTGTGTGGACGGAAGCGCGTATATACGCGACATCAGTGAAAGGAAAGCGCGTATGCAAACTAGGGTTTGCTGAAGTCTGTGGTAAGAAATGTCTGATCTGTTCTGCTGGTTTTCTGATATCTGTCAGTGAGTTATATGTATCTGTTTCATGGTTGACTGTACTTACTTAAAAGTATGGAAAGGGTCCAGTCTGAAAATATGATGAAACGTGGCCTGCAAGTGTTGTTCTATTGGAGTTGTTGGATCCAGTGTGAAAATTGATGAAACGTGGTCCATAGAGGTGCTGAGGGTTGTAGCCTTCAGTCAGGGGGTCGTAGCTCCCTTCCAGGTGAGGCTGGTAAACGAGATCAGGGGGTCGTAGCTCCCTTCCAGGAGAGGCTGGTAAACGAGTCAGGGGGCTGGAGCTCCCTTCCAGGAGAGGCTGGTAAACGAGCGCAGGTGGGTGCCTGCGTGCTGGTAGAGTCTGCACCAGCACATATGTTGTAAGATGTTTTCTCTATAATAAAATATTGAAGGCTGAGCAACTGCAGCGGTGTTTTTCTCCCGACTTGGGTTTCCACCTAAAAATCCTGGTGTTCATGTGTGATGCTTTGTGTGATGGTTTATTATGTTCTTACTACACATGTTTACTGTTTATAGAACATCTAATAAATGAATGATGGAATGATATAAGTGAAGAACTAATGGCATAATTAGATCTCTGAGTATACGCGAGTTGTATGAAGGATATCCGCGTACATACGCTAGTTGGCTTCAGCAAAGTAGCGTATGTGTTTTAGAGCATGAAAAAGTAAAAGTTTTGAATATGCTGTAAATACTGATTCACCCCCCCCCCTCTCAGTATTTTTCCCAACAAATCTATATTCTACAATCCTTTTAGAATTGACGCTTGGTATTTGTCATTGTCAGATTTTTTATAGAACCCGGGTCTTAGTTTTTCACCACCCCGAATTCCTTTTCATCCTACACCTAGAGGTTATTATCCTTCATCAATCATGTCAAGTGAGTCATCTATGTTTTCCCAATCACCGGAAACATTTTTATATGGTGGTCCTTCTGTTCCTTCGGGGTACCAGTCACTTTCTGGTACTTTCTCAGGAGCAACTCCTCAACCAAGTGAACAAGTATTATCAATTGATACGAATGGAACTAAAACTGAAACGTCGAACACAGAGCAAATTTTTATGATGTCTGGTAATATTCCAAATCCTCAACCTCAAGGTAGTCAGTTACCACCTGGGGGCAACCCCAAGGTAGTCAGTTACCACCTGGGGGGCAACCTCAAGGTAGTCAGTTACCGCCTGGGGGGCAGCCTCAAGGTAATTTTCTACCAGGACAAACTGTAGGACAGTATTATTTACCTGGAGAACAACCTCAATGATAGTACATACCTCAGAGTTATCAACCTCAAGGACAATACATACCCCAAGGTCAACCCCAGACTCAGTATATTCCTCAAGTTCCTTATCAACCCCAGATTCAATATGTGCCTCAAGGTTATCAACCTCAAGGTCAGTACCCAACTCAAGGTTTCCAACCACCTTCCGGTCAATCATTTTTACAAGGAACTAAAAATTTACCACTTAATTATCAACCCTACGTTCAACCAAGCTATGGTCCTTCATATCTACAACCTTCTATGGGTCAATACCCTGGAATGAACATGGTGTGGAATCCATCGCAATTTCAACAGACTATGCAACCTAATGTGCAGTTACCTAATAAATCTAGACAGCCTTTAGTTTCTGGTCCAACCCAGCAACCTGTTCAGCCTATTGTTCAAATCCCTGCACCTGGTTCTGTTCAGCAGCCTGGACCTATTACACCTCAGAATCCGCCTCAAACTGCTACAACTACTACAACCTCTGTTCAACCTACAACAACTGTTTCTGGAGTATCTATAACTCCGGTTTCTTCTATCCCCACATCAGTGCAAATTCCTCAAGCCTCTGTAACACAGTCGGGACCTACAAGTCAGACTACGACCCAGATGCCTATGGCATAAGATGGTACAAGTACGATTGTCTCTATTCAACCTCAGTTTACTTATCAACCATACCAGGGACAGTATCAAATTGGTCAACCTACACAAAATCTAGCGTATCAATATCAGCCATACCCTGGGTATACTTATCAAATACCTCAACAACCCCAGTATGGTCCGGTTAATCCTGGTTATCTAGGAGGTTACACGATTCAAAATGCACATCCGATTCTAGGATATCCTGGCTATCCTCCTCCTGGCACTGGTTTGATCACTCAAGGTTATCAAGACCCTAGCCATCAGTTACCATTCATTGCAACTTTAGATTTGTTGGATCTGTCGCGCCTTACGAATGATCCCATTTTTTATCTTCCATATTGGTCGTTGATGCCTAACAAGTTGCCCACTGATATTCCAAAATTTGAAGGTAAGTCGGGAGAAGACCCATCTAATCATGTTATGACTTATCACCTCTGGTGCGCATCCATTTCGCTAGTCAATGATTCTATTTGATTACATATTTTTCAGAGAACTCTCATTGGTCCAGCTGCCAAATGGTACATTGAGTTACCACACGGCTCTTTTAATAATTTTAACACATTAGCTACAGCTTTCTTAACTCATTTTCAGTTGCCTGTCAGATACGAAAATTGCACAGAATTACTGCCTTCATTAAAGTAGTCTACGTCTATGTACATATCTGATCACATTCATGAATGGAGACGTAGAAGGCATTTAGTGAAAGTCTTTATTCCTGATCAAATTTTGGCTAAATGGTTTATTAAATCGTTATTGCCAAAAATTAATGAAGATGTAGCCAAAGGAGGCATTGTTACGGAAGAGCAAGTTATTGCTCAGGCTCAGTATCTTGAACTTGTCTATACTCAGTCAGGTACTTTTTACGATAAAATCCCCAATTTACCAAGACATGTTCAATTAACTGCAACTCCTTCTGTCTCTTATGCCACTGATGGTGTAATTGGTTATGTTAGTACTCGTAAGAGTAAGAATAAGTCTTCCAAGACTACTTCTCCTATTATCACTTTCCCGATTCACCCAAAGGAGATTTTTCCCTAGAAAATTCTGCCGATATCCATGTTGTAGAGACATCTATGACAAAATCTAAAAACGGTGGTAAGAAGAAAGGTAAGAATAAAAAGAAGAAATCTTCAAAAGAGAAAACTGATACACTTGAACCAACTGACGAAAAATGCAAACCTCAATATCCTTGTCTCATTTGTGACCAGAATCATTTTACGAAAGAATGCCTGCATAGAGCCGAGGTAGCAAATTTCGTTAAGGGTTCGCCTATACCTACTGTCTTGAAGGATCCTTTTCCCACTCAAGATAGTAACATGGTTGGATCTTCCTCCAATCCTGTTGAGGATATTTTAATGGTTATGACGCAATCGCAAGATTACGGTAGTAAAGTACTGGTAAAGAAGCATAAACATCCAATTCTGCATCAACTACATCTCCCTTAGTTTCTGATCCATTACAGATCGAAAAAAAAAACCCTGACTTAGTGATTAAACTGCCTGCAAAAGGTGTACTTCATAAATAAGCTTTTAATCCACATGCGAGAGTTGCTCAGAATTACAATGTTGTTGAATATTTGGTGATTTCCCCTTCAGCAATGTCAACTTTGGAAGTATTGCAATCATGCCCTTCCCAAAGAAAACTAATTTTTTCAGCCTTAGGAGCTGTAGATCTCTAGGATTCGAACCTCATGATCTTCGATTTAGAAAATTTTACACTGCGCCTGCCTCATCAAATGGCTTTTCAAATTCCGGTAATAGTCAAAAACAAGCATATCTTTCGTACTGTTGTTGATGAAGGAGCTTCTACATGTATAATTTCGATAAAATGTTGGATATCACTTGGTTCTCCAATAATCAACCAATCACCAACTATTCTCAAAGCGTTTGATGGAAGAGGTTTTCAGCCATATGGTATTTTACAAGATCTACAAATAGAGGTCGAAGGCAAAACGGTTAATCTAGATGTGGAAGTGGTTGATGCCCCTCTGGATTATAACCTTATCCTGGGTCACAGTTGGTCTTACGCTATGACTGTTGTTGTATCATCTATCTTTTGTCTCATCATGTTTCCTCATAAGGGAAAGATCATTAAGATAGACCAGCTCTCATATTATTCATCCAACCCAGCCTCTACTGATAGTATCCAACATATCGGAAAATCGACTATCTCTTATAAGGATGTCGGAGTAGGTTTGATTAAAGATTCAGCTTTACGGGGAACTTTTTCCCTACCTCCTCCTAATGTACAAACTCCTATTGCTAATATCAATATGATTACATCAAGTACTATTTCCTTTGATGATCCTTGGATAGTACCTTCAGAATCAGAATTGGATTATATCGAGGGCGCGATGCCTTTGAGTCCTTTTGAGCTAGCATATCAGCAAGTACAATCATTTTCTGATACCCTTTCAATTGAATCTAATCCATTGAATGTGATCAATCAGGAGTCATTTTCAATATCGAGTTTAGCTTCAACACCAATTCTGGATCCTGCTCAACAAGTTTTCCATACTGATGAACATATTCGTGAATTCTTGTCAGTAGATGAATCACCATGGGAACATCTACACCATAGGTCTTCATTTTTACCTGATCTCGATCATTTTGAAAATTATTTTTCCTCCATTTCTACCACTGATTATGTCAAAGAACCTCATAATCCTATCTCACATGTTGATTCTGAATTGAATTTAGAAAATATTTCTACGACGGTTCCTCTTGACATTTCAGTAAAACCTGGAATTGTTGAAAACATTCACATAGTCGCTTCTTGTACGCCTGAAGAAATTCAAGCATATAAGACCCTCTTTCAGGAATTCCATGACATCTTTGCTTGGTCATATGAAGAAATGCCAGGAATTGATCCGTCAATCATTGTACATGAAATTAAAACATACCTGGATGCTAAGCCAGTCTGACAGAAATTACGTCAGATTCATCCGAGAAAAGTTGCCGCTATCAAAGCAGAAGTTGAAAAATTACTTCGTGCAGGTTTTATTTATCCAATCCCGTTAACAGACTGGGTATCTAATATTGTTCCAGTCAATAAAAAACAAGGAACAATAAGAGTATGTATCGACTATAGGGATATAAATCCAGCTTGTCCTAAAGACAATTATCCAACCCCTTACATCGATCAAATTATCGACGATTGTGCTGGAAGTGAAATGTTCTCATTCATGGATGGATTTTCCGGCTACAATCAAATAAACATACTCCCTGCAAATCAACCTAAAATAGCTTTCATTTTTCCATCGGGAAATTTTTCTTATCGCAAATTACCTTTTTGCCTTAAGAACACTGGCGCCACTTTTCAAAGGGCCACGTCTTATGCATTTCATGAGATTAATCATATTGTGCAACCCTACCTCAACGATTTTCCTGCTCATTCTTCATGCAGAGCAGATCATATTACTCATTTACGAGCAATTTTTATATGATGTAGGCACTATAAGATTCTTTTGAATCCTCACAAATGTGTTTTCTGCATAGAATCCGGACAATTATTTGGATTTATTGTCTCAAAGGTAGGCATTCGTGTCGACCCATCGAAGGTTGAGGCAATCATCAATTTACCTCCTCCTTCTACTCTTCGCCAACTCCAAAGTTTGCAAGGGAAAGAAAACTTTTTACGTCGATTCATTCCTAACTACGCCGAGTTAATGAAAGGTTTCACTAGGTTGTTGAAACAGAACATTCCATTCTTTTGGGACGAGATCACTGATCGATCTTTTGATGCTTTGAAAAATGCGTTGACCCATGCACTGTTACTGCATCCTCCCAACTACAACCAAGATTACTTTTTGTACCTCGTCGCTTCTGATTCCAAGATAGGGATCATTTTAGTTCAGGAAGATGAATTCCATAGTGAACATGTGATTTAATATCTTAGTCGAAATTTGCATCCGACTGAGATTAAATACTCACATGTGGAGAAATTGGCCTTGGAAACTGTTCAAGCTGTCCAACGTTTTCGTCACTACATACTTTTATGCAAAATGACAGTGATCTCTGATTGCAACCCTATGATGTACATCTTGACGAAACAATTGCTATGGGGCAAATACTCCAAATGGATTGTTATCCTGCAGGAGTTTGATTTGGAGTTTGAAAAGTCCAAATCTAAGAAATAATTGATATTTGCTGAACTTATGTGTGATTTCCCACGTACTGATACAAAAACTGTGGCGGAACAACCAATCACGGATGAATCCTTGTTTCTTATTAGTACCATTGATCCATGGTATGGAGATATTATCGTATATCTTCAAACCCAATCTTTTCAGCATGAGATTTCATGGTCACAACGACGAAAAATTCATTTCCAGTCTCAACAATATCACATTGTTGGCGACACACTTTACCGTCATGGAGCGAATTCAGTTTTTCAACGTTGTCTAACTCATGATGAAGCCGAGAAGGTTTTAAATGATCACTCTGGAGCATGTGGCGGTCATATGTCTGGGTACGCCACAGCCCAAAAGATATTGCACGCGGGATATTTCTGGCCATCTATGTTCAAAGATTGTATTTATGCGGTCTGAAAATGTCATAATTGTCAAATCTTCGATCAAAAAATGGGTACACCACCTGCTCCTCTTCACCCCATAATTACTGTCGGTCCTTTTGCAAAATGGGGCATCAATTTCATTACATGTAACCCTCACTTGGTCGGGGGGCATGGGTAAATTATTCTAGCAATAGAATATTTTAACAAATGGGCCGAAGTGATGCCCACATTT
The DNA here is from genome assembly GCA_034641835.2 of Pinus albicaulis. Classification (NCBI taxonomy): domain Eukaryota; kingdom Viridiplantae; phylum Streptophyta; class Pinopsida; order Pinales; family Pinaceae; genus Pinus; species Pinus albicaulis. The sequence goes on from JAXQQM020076649.1 coordinate 89,076, forward strand.
GCGGCAGATGGAAAAACTGCAGCTACTTTCATATTCAATCACGTTATTGCTCATTTCGGTGTACCCCAAGCGATAATTACTGATCACGAGAGCCATTTTCGAAATATCATGATGACCGAGTTAACAGACCAGCTTGGCCTACGCCATTATAGTTCTACACCATATTATCCACAAGCCAATGGTTTAGTTGAAGCGATTAATAAAGATTTAGTCACCATGATCAAACGAATCATTGGAATTCATAAGGAAAATTGGCATACCATTCTCTTTCTAGCACTTTGGGCATATCTAACCTCAGCAAAAACATCAACAGGTTTTACCCCTTTTCAACTGGTTTATGGTTTAGAAGTGGTATTACCCATTGAATGCGAGATACCATCACTCCAACTAGCCATAGAGTTATTACCAGACACTTCTGAAGAGGAGAAATGTTTTTTATACTTGGCTCAATTAGATGAGAATCAGCTCACCGTTGCATTAGCTACAAAGGTTCATGTGAAAAGAATGAAAGCTCAGTATGATAGAAGTGTTACCCCTCGTAATTTTTCAGAAGGAGACCTAGTTTTGATTTATTATCAAGCCAACGATAAACTAGGGGCTGGGAAATTTGAACCCATGTGGCATGGTCCTTATATTGTCAAGTGACAGCTTGCAAAAGGGGCCTATGAATTGATTGATTTTGATGGGGTCTCTTTGGGTAAAGCCAGAAATGGAATTTATCTGAAGAGATATTACGCTTGACTTCGTGTGGAGATCTTCTCTGTATATTAGTTACTCTTAGTTGGTGTGCTATAAATTAGAAATGTGTGCCTAGCGTAAGTGTGCTCTTACTATTATTCCCACTTATCTGGATACTTTTGATATCGCAAATGTTGACGTCCTTTCAAACATATATTGGTTTTGCCGATGGTGCTTTTCGTAGTACACGGAACATCTCTTCCACAGCTTGGGTTATTTACTCACCCACTAACAAGTTAGTATCAATGCATGGGGTAAGTCTCGGTCAAACGATGAACAATATTGCCGAATGTAGTGCAGTTATTGAATTATTATCGGAATCCATTTCATTTGGAATTCTTCGTTTGATCGTTAAGTTAGATTCTGAACTCGTTGTATTATAGTTAAATCGAGTATATGCCATTAGAAATCCAGTATTATTAATATTATTTTTAAGGGTTCGTCTCTTGGAACGAGAATTCGATTATATTGAATATCTACACATTTCAAGGAATTTAAATACATTAGCAGATGAAATTGCATCTAATGTTATAAATAGACATTTGCAATAACAAAGTAACAAATCAACATTTCATAACATGATTGAACAGGTAAACTGAAATAATAGTATATCATAGTATAAATGTAGTGTTCAAAAAATATACATCGTCTTCGATCATAGGCTCAAAACGCCTTATGATCGGGAAAAAGAGTGATACAAAAATGAGTTTACAAGTCAATCAGCCACTATCCGTGGTGATGATCATGATAATACACCATCGCTCGTGCCACCCTGGTCAAAAACCTCCTGAATGGACCAAGAAAACCTACGACATATCTCTGTAGACGAAACGAGATATCATCTATAGTAGTCTCAGGAATATCTATAGTGAGCCGCTCCAGATGGTGCTCTAAGTTAGTCAGGATATCTGCAGTCTAATCCTGTGGGGGTGGAGGTGCTACTGCTGTATCCCTTTGCCTCCGGTCAAAGGAGCGGAGAATGGATGGTCGAGTTGGACCCACATCTACATTTGAAAAAAATTTGTTGTTAGTTTTGGATGATTAAAAAACAAAATAAAAATTAGAAATTAGAACATTTCAAAAGAGATTTTCTACCTGAATCGTCCCACTAAGCTCCTGGAGGAAGGGGTATCTCCCGGTCGCCACGAAATTCCATGCTAGCATACGGAAAATCCTCTACAACAAAAAGTTGGCATTCTAGCCAACAAAAATATGTAGAGGGAAATCTCACAATCTCCCCACCCTCACTGTGGCGGGCCATCAAAGCAACCCAATGAACCATCCTAGGCTCTCGAGGCCGACAAACATCAACAAGAATTTGTTGCGGGGCCAACATGGGGATCCTCTCCAAAGCAAAGGTGACTACAATGGACCCATATCCAAAGTTGTTCAGCTTCCCATTCTTTGCTCTGGTAACTTGGCCTTTCACATTTGCCAACACTGCCTCGCACCAATTGTATATGGTGCCTTGAAAGCAATCTACTACTATGCGCAACTGAGAACCAGTGGCTACATGCAAAGCTACACTTCTTCACAGCTTGACGACCGTAAAAGCAATCACTTTCAGCTCTGGATGGATGATAGTTTTTATGTAAATCCGTTTGTCCCAGGGATTGGCCTCATCATCGCAAAACTCTAATTGGAGGCTGGTGATAGACTGGCCACCTGGCCTAGCCCCAAAAGAGATAATGGTTCGCCTCTCCTAGAAAAACCAGTCAAAAAATAGATTTCTTCCAGCTCAATCTCGAGCCGATGACCTCCGATCACAAAACACTGGTCCTGGACATCCCATTTTCTTACCAGCCAAGTAAGAAGATCCACTTGAGCTCTCATGCCACTGATAGCCCAAAATTTGTAAATCCCACATGCTCTTAAAGCTTCCAAAGTAGGTTGATGATTTATCGCTACTTCATCTACCTCTTCATGCTCCTGTTCTCGCCAAATAAGCATTGTATATATCCTACAACAAGCAAAATGAAGGTTTAAAATCATTTTCAAGCAAAAAATTTGGGTGATTTAGGAAGAAAATATGTTTTCTAATTTGCCACGGCGCCTCCGCACTTTACACTCAGGGACAGTGCGTAGATATGGATGGGCTCTGTGTTAAAAGTGCAGGGCCCCACCATTTTTCTTTGTAGAAAAATTTCAGGGTCCGCAGGTACCTAATGCATTAGGTACAGACCCCCGAGGGCGAATGTTTCGGCATATTTTCCTCCCAAAAATGAAATTTTGACCCAAAATTAAAAAATTGAATAGATGAAATGCAAGATAAGGAGGTTGTGGATTGCCTGAAATAGATGGTTTTCGAATCCGACTGTCAGTTTGCCCAGAATCTTCTCCGAAGCGTTTTTTGCCCAGAGCTCTAAAAACTTCACTCCAATTTCAAACAGTGAAAATGAACTTGAAAAACTCCTTTTTATAAGTTTTTATGAATAGATGAATTTTTAATTTGTTTATTTTTCACTTTAAAAATCATTTTTTCAAAATATTTTTATTATTGAAATAGGTATGTTTAATTTTTCGATTTTTTGTGCTGTATAACGGATTTTTCAGGCAAAATGGTCATTTTTGACAAACAGTAAACTTTTATCACTTTTTCGGGCTCTTTAAATTTTACGAAAAAGTGAAACCATGGAGTCCTCTTTTAAGCCCTTTTCAGAATCTCTAAAAATTAAAAGATCTCCGAGTACTTGACTATTCGAACTCGTTAAAGTAAATGAACGGTCGTCCCTTCAGTATAATTTTACCTCTTTTCCGGACTGAAATGAACTATTTACGAAAAGGGTATACATTGACTAATCATGGTCAATAGAGTTCTCTCTTGCATTATTTTATCCTTTTTCGGGCCTGAGGGACTAAATTTACGAAAAAGAACACCCATGGAGTTTTCTTAAGTTTTTTCTTCTGACTCCCTAAAAATGAAAAACACCGAGTTTCTCCTATACTGGACTCGTTAAAATTTAACAGTAAAGGGCTTGTCGATTACAAATAGGAATGGACCACTCCTTCTTAGGATTTGATTTTAAACTAAGTTAGACTCATCCGAAGGATGAGCTTATAAACAAGAAAATTTTATCCTCCTCAAGCTTGTAAAAAATAAAGAGGTACTTGCTAGAAATGGTGGGGGAAAAGAGAGAAAAATAGATTCTTTTGATACACTTTGATTTGTAAAAGCATTACACCACTCTTGAACATGAAAATTTTTGTCACACTTCTACCTAGGTTGGGAAATCCTTTGCCTATCAGTTAATCAAACCACATTGAAAGTATTCAGCTGGTTTCTGGGTATTAGCTTAGGGCAACTATCACCAAATGATCTGCAGTGTCGTTATGTGTTCAAGAGGACAGTCAAAAAAACCATTCATCTGCAAAAACTTGTCTCCATTCATGTTGGCCATCCATGAGTCAGTCCTTGCAAAAATTTCTTCAAAACTTGATCTATGGTTTTGTGTCGTGATCTTGCTTACGATAGATCACTTTCTATCGACGACAGCTCATCATCTAGGAATTTGATCTAGAATCCGTCAGTACCTTGTAATCTGCATGCCTTAATGGCAGTTTTCTCGCCTTCGACGATAGGTTACATCATTGACCTTCGATCGAACGATTCCATGAAATGTTTGACTTCAGATCACATAATCGCATTTCTTGGATTGTACTGAGTACTTTGAGAGCCATTATCATTATTGATGGTTTCTCTCACACTTGTTAGAAGTTCACATCATTGACTGGTAATCAAGTGGCTTCTACCATGTTCGACTTCAACACATTTAATCGCATGGATAGAATCGTACTAGTTTGAGAAGTAGAAATCAAGACCCTGGATCTAGTTTCCACCATCCAGGCTGAGAGGAGTTTTAATATTCATTATGCAGTAGATTATTCATTACATATGGTTGCATCCATGTTGTGTCTACATGATTGATGTGATATTAAGATCATTTCTGTATCAGAAAAAGTGTAGTTAGTTTTTGATCTAAGTATGGGAATGCCTACCTCAGTGATGATATATATATATATGTGTGTGTGTTGCATTGAATTTTTTTACAGGGTTTCGACTAGGGTGTCCACAGGCTATTCCTTGAAATGATAAAGCACATCACTCTTCAAATATTCTCAGAATTCGCACTTTAGGGGGCAATTTGTTACACTGAAATTTGTCACCATGACATTTTAGAACTCCCTTGAAAGTCTACAATATCAAAGTTCCCAAAATCAAGCCTTGAAACTAAGAGAAAAGCTCATAAAATCCTTAAAATTCTGGTACTGCACTTTCTCCTATTTTTTCCTACGGTCCCACACTTTTTGGTTATAAATCCTGCGTAGCCAAGCGCACTTTCTACTTGTTAAAAGTGTGGACCCCTATAAAATATTAGAAAAGGCGCAAGTAAAATCTAGAAGCTCAGTTAAAGTCATTTTTAGAAGCTTCCAGAAACATTCCAGCAGTGGAAAGCACGCTCCTTTCATGTTCATGCATCCCATCCAATAAGGAGCTAACCCCTTGATGTGAGGAACTAATCCATTTGAAGGAGGATTCTATCCCTTCTTGTATGGAGCTGTAACCTCCTCTTCTCCACTATAAAAAGAGGCATAGGGCAGCCTCAAGGGGTTACCAATTGATGAGTTGAAGTTTTAGTATTGTTGGAGGCGAAGTGCTGTTGAAACTTAGACCCTTTTACCTGAGATTTCATGTGGGAAGGATTACATACCTGTATGTATCTCGGTTGGAAGAGTGCAAGGCTGATCTGAGTAAAGGAAATGCCTGCTCTGGACCCCAGGAAGACTTGTACAAAATCAAGGCAGACACGGTTGTAAGGCTCTTCCTTATTTAAGTTAATACAAATAAATCCGTTTTTCTCAATAAGTTGTCAATTGATTGGTTTATTTTATGTATTCCTTGATCACCATAATGGATATGATTTATGAATATATGTTATGCAGGTGCTATTTGATGTTTGTTTTTTTGTGATTGCAGATCTTCAAAGATAACTCTTTCGGGCGACTGAAGGACTACTATTACAAACAAGCGTTGGATCAAAGGTAAGATAGTTAAACCTTTATCACATTTAATTATGAATTGCAATATATCTAGAGAAAGATAGTTTTGTTTGTCCGTTTGTTGCTAGCTGTCCGTAGGACACTTGGGAGGTCTGTCTTGTCTGTAAGAACGACTTATCCGTCCAACACCTCTTTGCAAGAACAACAATGGAATGCCAAGGCAAAATGTGCGATATATAACAATCTTCATAACAAGGACCTTGATTCAATAATGGATTTAACTTTTGAAAAATAAATCTGGAATATATTGCATCCCATGCATGAAGGAGACACTAGTGGTTGCAATATTAAGAAGGAGAAGACAAAAAAGAAGAAGAAGAAAAATTCCTTTCAAAAGGAAAAAGGTCAATCAAATGAGATACCTGCTAGGGTGAATGGATGTGATTACCATGAAGAAATTACAGTTGAAGAAAACACCAAACTTGACACAGCCTTGACTGAAATATAAAGATTAAAGAATGAAAAAAAAGACCTTAAGACACTGGTGCAAATATGTGATGAGAGAGAATATGAAGATAAGGAAATTTTTTTTGGCCTGAAGGCACAACTTGAAGAAGCAAGGAGTTTAGGAAGAATGATTAATAACCAGCTCAAGAAGAGAGATATACAATATGAAATTCTGAAATATGATAAAACAAAACCAGATTCAGAAGACCTTATTAAATTGAAAGTTGAACTAGAAGAATCAAGGAAAATAGAGGATATTCTGAAAAGCGAAATAGAGGAGAAAAATTAGGAGCGTGAAAAGTTGGAAGAAGAAGTGGTAAGCCTAAGGAAGAAATCAGAAAATTCCCAAATTGAATTAACTATGAATATTTCTCAAATGAAAAGCTCTGGACAGTTGGACAAGATACTAAATGCTCAAAGATCTCTTCTTATAAAGGTTAGGATAGGCTATGAAGGATAAACCAGTAAGTCCAAGGTAGAGGATAACAAGGATATCACTTTTGTGAAAGCTGTAATGAAGGAAAATGAAAACTCTCATCAATCTGAGATTATTTCAGCTAGAAGATTGATAAAAGAAAGGAGCAGGTTGTGTAAGTAGCTCAGAGATGATATTTCCTCCATGGAGAACTCAGAGAAGGCAACCATTGAAAGGGATGATGAATCATCTCAAAAAGGATCCACAGAAGCAGAAACCATTAAGAACTTAATGTGTAAAGAAACAAACATAAACAAGCAGCTACCTCAAGTGACAAAGAAAGAAATGAAGAAATAGTCAACTGAAAAAGGCTCATATGCTGCTAAGGATGAATTGAACACATTCGGAAGATGTCAAAGGAGGTTCCTTCCTCCTGTGAGAAGTATCAATTGTTTTTCCTGCCACAAACCTGGACATATTGCGGCATACTGTAAGACAAAGCAAATCCAGTCCAACCAACAAAAGATATAGCCAATAGGAAGAATCCCTCAAGCAAGCAGATGGGAAGGACAAGATTTCAACAGATACACAAATCAGTTCCATGGCTACTGTTATTCATGCAATGACTATGGACATGTAGCAGTTCAATGTAAGACAAGGCAACTCAAGTTTAATCACAAAAGATGTAGCAAATGAGAAGACAACTTCAAGCAAGGAAATGGAAAGGAAAATATTTCACCAGGTACACTAATAATTTCCATGAATACTGTTATTCATGCAATGAATTTGGACATAAATCTGTTGAATGTAAACTATGTTAAAAAAGGAGCACAAAATGTTATACATCAGCTCAAACATACCTAGGTAAAATAATTTGTTATGTGTGCCACAAGCTTGGACACAAAAAAAATGGCTACAGGCTGCCATATACATTAAAGGACTCTAGAAAGATGATGGAACCAAATCAAATCAGACCAAACTGGGAATAAAAAACAAATGCAAACATTATGAGGAACCCCAACAAAGTATGGAAGAAGAAGAAAAAGGGGGAGCCTGTTACTTTAATGACATTATGAATCCATCATAGTCTCAAGGGGAGCTGATCCAGGAAGCAACATAGATAGCCAGTCAGTGACAGACAAGAAGAAACATCCCAGGGGGAAAGCAGTTCTTAAAAGGTCCCCATAAGAGTTGTCAAAGAAGAGCTGCTTGGAATAAGAACAACTAAAAGTTCAGGAAGGGAAAGGACAATTTATCTAGAAGAGAACTATAGAGGAAGAATGACACCTGAAGCATTCAATAGCCAACATGTTGATGGAAGAAGAGAAAGCTACAAGCAACCATGGTGGTAAAGGAAACATCAGTCATGAACTTGGAAACTAAGAGGATGCTCAATCTGTGTGTCTCACTGCAAGTTTTGATAATGAAACAAAATTCTTTTAAGAAGGATGAATAAGAAAATGTTATTATCATTTTATCATTACAAATGTCCATCCCAAGTGTTATTATTGGAGCAGTGGTATGATACAGGTCCTCAGGATCGGAATATTATGGTATGTATCATGGTGGTGATATGGCAGAAATACATCAAGGAAGTAGTCCCAACATTATCAACATTATAGTATATGTGGATTAAGCTCTGGTTGCTTTGATTTTTGTAAAGTATCTTCTGATTGTAAATGCTGGAGAATGTCGAGCTGCATTATTAAAGAAGGGAAAGGTCATTAAAAGTGCCAAAGGATCATTATCTTGTTTGCATTTGAAGTGTCATATTAAGCATTGAAGCAATATCTATTCTAGGATATAATTGCATGCCTTCCTCAAGTCAGTACGGATATACTTTCAAAGCCTCTTTCTTAAGTCATCCATAAGCCCGTTGAAGTCTGTCTGATGAAAATTCAAGTAGCCAAATTGAAGATGTTTCCCGAAGAACATGGTGATAGAACAGTTGAAGTGTCTGAAGTATGATGGGTTAGCTGTGTTAATCTTACTATTGAAGGTCAAGAGTCTATTATTGATTCATCTGAAACTTCCTTCAATAGAAAGGAATAACTGATATTTCACCATTGCAGAGAGTTGATCATTGAACTACATACCCCCTTGTGTCATAAATAACAGTGTATAGTTGATAGTAAGATTGTCCAATGCATGGAATGTATCAAGCCTTGAGGGTTTTATGTTTAAATCTGTAACTATTTAGTATTAAAGTCCTTGGGACTTTTAGATTGAAAGATATTGTATAATCTTACAATAAAGTGTAAGCCCTGTTTGGACTCATTGTTCACATCAACATCAAGGGATTTTGTCTTGGAGTGATTATATCTTCAGAAGTCTGGCACATATCACCAATATCAAGCAGTTTGGGACAAAAGTACAGAACATTCTATGGTGACATTCCTTCCAACATTCTCATGAGTTTGGGATATCATCAATTTGTAGCACATGCATGTAATCTCTATGATTTTCAAAGTGTTACATCAACAATGCTTATATATCTGATGAAGTCTGCATTGTAGTCACAATGATGGCCTACTACAGTCTTGTAATGTTGAAGTGCACATAAAGCAATGCTTGTGTGTAACATAAAGCAAGACCCACTACGTAAGCAGAAGATCAGAAAGCAGTAATAGAATGATGGAGTGTATATATTTATTTAATAACAAAAGACTTGAATGAAGGATGCTTATACTGAACTCAAATAGGAGCTGCTCTAGGAAGCACCCAAGCATTATTATTGGAGCAATGTTGGTATTGGAGCAAACATTACTGATGTGCTGAGCTTGCATTGAAGTTGTGCATGTTTTGTTTTGGAGATCCTGTATATTGTTTATTGTTGTTGATGAAGTGAAATTACCGCATGGATTATCAATGGGTGTCATATTATCTCGTGGCCTTGGATGCATAGACACTTTTGGCATAAGGGTATACTGCAGAGATCAGATATATCAAGCTCTAACCATTAGTCTTCCTTAAGCATGTGTCACACTTAAAAGGTATGTAACAGAGGTATGTGGGTGAATTTGAAAATCCCTTATAAGAAAGTATGAGCGGTTGGCCTATGAACCAAGTTCTGTGCAAAGACATCCTTGAATCTGCAATGAAATCACTGTGTAATATGGTAGTAAAGGTGAACCGTGGCTGCAAAAGATATATTGGCATCATCATATTTTAACAAATGTGTATCGCAGAAGAATACATATTCTATCTACAATATTTCTCAACAAATATGTATCTTAGATGAAGATCATAATATAGACTGAAGTATATTTGGAGCAAACTTTATATGTCGTATTGAGCATTCTCAGTATTTTAGTATTATTCCAATGATGCATCTCTGATTATATAAGTCTGGTACAATTTGTTCTATGAAGTGTCCTTATCATCACTTTCAACATTATACAAGTGCAAGGAGTCTGTGCTTTGGGATGGTATCAACTTACTGTGTATATACATACAAGTTTAATGATTCCAAAAGTGTTCGCCCAATAATGCTTATACACCATATGGAGCAGGAGTCCCAGCAAGGTATGTGGACATAATGAAGAATGCTTATGCAAAAATCTAATAAGGAAATGATGGAAAATACACTAGAAAAAGGTGTAACCCTTGGCCATTGATGTCAAAGGGGGAGGAAAAGAAAGCATAGGAAGATAAACACTTCTCAGAATGAAGGGGGGTGGAAGTGTTGCCATCAATGCCCAAAGGGGGAAGACTGTTGGAAGTATTGTCATTGATGGAAAAGGAGCGAAAGGAGCAACACCAGAAATTATCATTGAGAACAAAGGAGCGGATCGAGGATTAGTTGGAGTATAAAGGAGAAATAAGGCAAAGAAGGGAAAAGTTAAGTCGAGAAGCATAAAAGAGAGGCGAGATGAGTAGCAAAGAGTAAAAGAGGCAAAGGAGCAAGGCATAAGAGCAAAGAAGAGGCATGGATCAACACGAGAATTATCATTAAGGCAAAGGAGTAGAGAGGACCAGTAAAAAGGCAAGGAGCAGCATTAGAATCTTTATCAAGGAGCAAAGGTAGTAAAGGAGCAAAGGCATCAAAGGAGCAAAAAGCGACAAAGAGAAAAGGCAACAAAGGCGACAAGCTTGGGTCAATTCGAGAACGCGTGGGTCAAGTCGAGGCTAGTTTGCATTCATAGTAGTGCATGAGGGCGCATGGAGTGCCGCAGATTACGTAGGCGAGTCGGGTAATTTCCAAAAAAAAGCATTCGGAGAAACAGCGTTCGGAGGTCCGATCGCAAATCGCAAATAGATATTAATATGCATGTACATGTCGAGATGGATGGACAAGATAATTGCATGGAGTGAAGTGGATATGTATGGCCATAATCTTATCATAGAAATAAAGGTTGAGAGATGGATGGTTAAGATCTCATCGCGGATTAAATTGTGAAAATGCCGAAGTGGACACGTTCGGGCGAAGGTCCTTGCGCATATCGCATAGCGCACGTGATATGGTATAACGATTAACGACGAAATATAAACTTGCGAAGTTGCAATGCTATAAGACATAAAAATTGCGAAATGCGCGATGCGAGCGATGACGTGGAAGTGAAATGGCAAGGTGACGTGGCATGATGACGTGGACCCGGCCCGCATATCACACATCGCAAGCTTAGGAGGATAAGTGCTCAAGAATCATGTTAAATTTCCGAAGTGCGAAATGTACTAAGAGTATCGGATGCGATATGCTTCAAAGCTAAATTCTAGAGGATTTAAAGTCCGGTGTGGGACCCATTTGCATACCGCACATCGCTATCGGTGATTCTTATATTTATATGTTAAGACATCATAAGTTAATTGTTTTTAAGTTGCGTTGCGACAAGAAGTGGGACCCATTCGCATACGCACCTCGCAATCGACGATTCTTATATTTATATGTTAAGACATCACAAGTTAATTGTTTTAAGTTGCGATGTGATAAGAAGTGGGACCCATTTGCATATCGCACATTGCAATAGACGATTCTTATGTTGATATGTTAAGACATCACAAGTTAATTGGTTTAAGTTGTGATGCCATAAGAAGATGTTGTTTGCGATGCGATGCAATCGCATATCGCATATGATAAGAGGAAACTTGTTATTGCTATGAGCTAAATCTTGTGACATGCGATAAGGGGTGGAAGTGATGTAGTTTTAGAGTTAAATTGCAAAGGATTTCAAGTACGGGAGTATGGTTTTTTTCCTTTTTTAAATTTCATTGGAGAGAAAAGGAGGATTATATCGTAAAATAAGAGAAATAACTAAAACGTCGAAATGCGATAAAGGTTGTCGGATGCGATTTTATTCAGAGTTCCATGGTAATATATTTGAGGTCCGGGGATCGACGGCGGTTTATGAAGAAAAGTCCGAACAACTGGTAGAAGGAGACTCGGGTAAGTGATCCAACGAGAGCAAAGGAGCGGGTGAAGGCTAAATGTCTGCGGGCACGAGCATAAGAGGCGAGTCGGGAAAAAAAGAGATATGGTGCCACTATTGGAAACGTGCTAAGTTTGGGTCAAGTCGGGTAAAAATACGATTATGCAAAGCTGTGTTGAATGTAATAGTAGAAGCTGAAAAAGATCAATGACAACAACAAAAAAGACAAATGCGTAGCAAGCTAAGAGCGAAATGGATGAGTGAAATATATTTGTTGTAGCTTGTAAATGTAAATGTATTTTTTTACTTTTTATTGTATTTGATGCAAAGGAAAGTCTCCATAGGCATAGGAAAAACTCTAGGGAGTCTTTGTAATGATTATTTCCGATGTAATAGACTAAAGCTGAAGAATGAGGAATCAAATGGGTGGAAGGCACGGGGTCGGACACTGTTCACTTCATATTCCACGAAGAATGCAAACAATCGGGGAATTATTTGTATAAGAAATGTAATATTAGTGTGGACTAAAGGAGTTATAAAGTTGTAGAATGGACGTGAGCGGAAGAATGTAAGAGAGGCTGCGAGAAGGTTGGAGAGTGGAAGAATAAGAGAGAGCCGATAGAGATGCTATGCATATCGGGAGTTGATATGAAGTAGATATGAAGGCTGAAGAGGAAGTAGTGGAGAAGGAATATATCATATTTTATATCAAGGTAAATGAACATTTTAGTTTCATGTTAAGTGAGGGGATTGCGGTCTCCTTTCAAGTTGTAGCTTGATAAATTTCCGATGGAAAGTGGGTGAGGTAGAAGCCTCCTATGGGTTGTAGCCTCGTAGAAAATACATGGGATTTGGTGCTTCCATTTCAAGTTGTAGCTTGATATATGTCCGATTGGAGCTGGTTGGTGTAGGAGCCTCCTATGGGTTGTAGCCCTGTAGAAAATAGATGGGAGTTGGAGCTTCCTTGCAAGATTTGGCTTGTAGAAATTGAGGTAGGAGCCTCCTGTGGGTTGGAGCCTACTGGAAAATTAGTGGTGAGAGGGAATTGGAGCTTGCCTTTGCATCACAACAATAATAATATGTGGTTTTCTCCCTTATGGGTTTCCACTTATATATGCTTGTCTATGTGCTTGATGATTATGTGTTGATGTGATGTTTTAATCTACTTAATTACTTGTTGTCCACACATTAAGTTTGTTGATTCATTATGTATTAAGTTGCTTATGAAATGAAGGTGTAAATGATTTGAATGAAAAGAGCTTTAAATTTCCATGAATGTAATAAACTAATTCACCCCCCCCTCTTAGTTTAACTAAGGGTTCATCGACGAAATGTTACCACTCAAACTAGCAGGGGGCCCTAAAAGGGACTCCTAGGAGGGAAATTGTTAGGTCAAGGGCAAAGATGGAGACTTAGTTCGCTGTCACCATAGCTAAGACTCCCACGCTATTTACGGACTTTCACCGATGGGAGGAGACCCGATATTTATGAAGTCACTTATAAATGGTGAATCAACAAATAGATGTGAAGTGTAATTAAAGACCCCTTCCCTAGAATACGAATAAGAATGGAGTTTTCTTTCTTTTTAAGAAAGCTAGAAGGTTTTCTAAGAAAAGGAGGTGAGTATTTGAGGATTAGGTTAAAGGAATATGATTTGAAAAGGAGTTTCCCATTCCCTAAAATCCTTATATAACTTGGATTCCCGAGTTTCCCTTGATGAATTTTCTTTGATATGAAATGGGACCACATGAGGCCAAGTGGACTGAACCTAGGTTAAGGGGATGAAGTTTAGAAACGAATGATATTCTTAACTCTGACCAACTCAAGGGGAAAGGATCAAACAAGAATTTTCACCTAAAGATGTCAAATTGATCCTATGAGGTACTAGGGAACACTAGGGAAAAGTTTGATCTTAGACCTAGGGACTTGGGATATCTTGCAATCCCACTATCGAATCTATTCAAATTCGAGATGAGACCTTGAGGACACACCAACGCAGTAGGGCTTAAAATATCTAACTTTTTCTAGGGATAATTTTTCGGGAAATTGATTCGTTAGGTGGTCCGAGCGTGGTTAGACCTAAAAGAGGGGAGAAAATGTGAAATAATATGGTTTAAAATGACAAAATTTTAATGGATCAATGCCTAATTACTCTTGGGCATATGGATTCAAGGTGAATTATGAATATGGACTTCATTTCTTGTTCAAATAGGCTCTCAAAGTAGAGTTCGTCCAATGTTAAGGGCAAGAGAAGAAAGGTGACCTTAAAAGCTTTTATACTTCGTTGAAAATGGAAGATTCTTGTTGAGATAACTTGATCTCTAGGAAAATTCATTCATAAAACATGGCCCATACATGGAGATAAGCTAAATAGAAACATAATTCCACATTGCTTTGTCATAAATGCATGCAACAATTAGCGCTAAAATAACGAAAATCTCATACCCAAGGTATGCGACAAAATGAAAGAAAATAGCGTTAAAATATCGGTTACATGTAAGAGAATATATCCAACCATCATTTTATTTTCAATATAAGAAGCTCCAAGATAATAAGAACCCAATCTATACATCAAAATTCATTCATTATCCAAAAATATCGATCAAGCAAAAAAACGTGAAGTTCTCTAAAGAGAGAATGATCCAAATCCAAGTGATGATACAAATCGAATTCATCTAAATCCTATTTATAACTTCATTAGGAGTTCGAATTACCTAATGGGCCTACATTAGCCCCTAAAATTAAATAATGTGAAAATAAACTAAATTTTGGTGACAAGACCACCAAATAAGCTCACAAATAAAATAATAATCCTCTCCAGAGGTCAAATAATAATATATGCATGTCGTAGGGCCCTCCAAGAGCCTTGATGAGGTCCTGTTGTGGCTAGCAACAAACCCCCCTTTTTATCTTAGTAATAATACTAAATAAAATGGGGACCCTTAGTTAAAAATCCAAAAAACAATTAGGATTTGTTTGCCTTAGAAAATAAAACTTTCTATCATAAACCTATAAAAATCCCTTTGAAAGAATATTGCGAAAATCTTAAGTTTATGATAGATTTTAAATAAAACTGCTCTTTGAACAAAATAGCGCATCCATAAATAATATATACCTTTGATAAAACGCATTGGTCACAGATCGCATAGCGCAGAAAACAGAATTGGTTAATGAATATATTTTGCGCTCTTTTCAAATATGCGCTTTTGCGATTTTGCGTTATGCGCTCTTTTCAAATATGCGATCATGCGATTTCGTGATATTGCGCTTTTTTGATTTTTGCGATATGCGCTATTGTGCAATTCCCGTTTTTGCGCTATTTTTTTATGACTGTGATGACTTCATATTGCGATATTGCGACATTGCGATATTGCGATATTGCGCAGCAAATCGCAGATCGTAATGTCGCAGATTCATGTAGGCACGCTATCCCAAGGCAATCTTTCCATATGTCAAATCCGTTATGCGCTTTAATGATTATATTAAATGATTGGATTGATTATTAATGTGAAATAAGATTGTGTTTAGAGTGAAAGTCGTTTCACAATTAAAATATTGTATTTCATCCGCGTTCATATTCAAAACAGTGTCATCACCTTTCTTATACCATTACTCTCATTTACTCGTAAAACACAGGCACGAAGAAGGAAACGTCTATACAAAGCTTCCACTATGGGTAAGAAGGAGAAGAGCTCGAGTTCTGAAAACAAAGAAATGGTTTCGCTGTATGCAGACACCGCTTGTAATAAGGATGCCGGTATATCCACTTGGGAAGGAATGTATAATCTGCTAGAGGAAGAAAACCCTGTGGTGATGAAAGTTGTAGCTACAGCAGGTTCCAGTAATACGTCTGAGGCAACCCTTAGGGAACTGGCTTGCTCATTTCTGCATAGAATAGCGGCAAGGCCAAGGATTCTCCCGTGTACAAACATGGTAAAATGGGTGCTGGACAACACTGATATTTCAGATAGGCAATTTAGAACCCTATTTGAAGAGCTAATCGGGTCATTCACCACGGAAGACGTGAAGCTGATGTATAAGTTGCCGGAACCTCAAGCACCTTATAATAAGCAATTTATGGAAAAGTTTGCCAGAGAACATGCGAATCTGTCAGAATGCACACATGAATGGACCAAAAGAGATGAACCATTGAAGAAAATAAAACACGAGCGGACAGTACCAAAAAAGGATGTTTCAGACGCTGTTCACAAGTTCAAATATCCAAGTGGGCAAATTGACACAGTTTCTACCACAAGATAAGGTATGTGAGTTTGCCAAAATTATCCTCTATAGAACTTTTAGAAGTTACTAAAGAAGCTATTGGAGATCAAGAGTTCTCAGAGAAACATAAAGCTCTTCTTGAGAAAAGTCGGGAGTCGAAGAGACTTGAAATAACTATAAAACAAAATGAGGAAACATTGATCAAATTCAAGACAATTAATGATGAGCAAGGAAAAAGATGTGAAGCGTGTTCGGCACAAAGGAAAACTACTGTGAAAGGATAAATTGATAAAAAGGAACTACTTTGGCTAAAAGTATAATATGAGAAAATGGGGAAGCAAAATCAAGATGAAATTGCAAAATTAATATCAAAGCAAAAGGCTCCAATAAAAGAAAAGGCAGCAGAGGAGGCGGCTACAGCAGCAAACACTCTCACTGATTGTGTAAATGACAATTTACACAAAGCTAACTTGATTCCTGAAACTGTTCCAGGATATCTCCTACAGGCAAATCAACTACAAACAGAATGGAGGCAAAAGGCAAAAGAAAGAGAAAAATCCATCCAAGGGCTGACAAGATTGAATTGGGACTCATACTGGATGTACTTAGTGAAGCCACACAGTCAGCACAGTGCGCTCAATTGTATCATCAATGCTACATAGAAGATTGCTCCTACGCTTGCCAACTCTGTCTTTTCAGGACAGTTGAATTCTAAAGCCGGTCAACCGTATCTTCTCAAAACCATGCTAGATGCCTGCAAGTTTAAAGATCAAATTCATAGATAGATAGATTTAGTTTTAATTTCGCTGTATTTTAGCCTAGGAAAAGGACGGTCATTGAACCGAATCCTCAATTTTTGTAATAAACTATTTTTAGAGTTAGTTAAGTAGTATTTAAACCCCTCTCATGCATTTAGAGAGGGGTCCTGGATCTTAATATTTTTGGACTTGGAGATTGCATTTCTGTACTCCATTGTCTTATATATTTTGAAAAGGATCACATCTGGTGATTTTCATGCGGAATTATCTTTGAAGTGTTGCATTTTTGTACCTTGGAATTTGGTTTTGCATTATAGTTATTGGATAGAGTATCAGATTGCATTTGAAGTCATCAAGATGAGCAAGGTATTTCTATCTGTTTACTGTTGATCTCTTTTGTTTTATGATATTCGTTTTAAAATTGCTATCATTTATATGTATATTTTCTTTAACAACGCTTCCTTTTATATATCATTTCTGAGTATAATTGAAACGTTATTTTTCATAGTTACATGTAAATGGTATACAATGATGAATGCAATATGTTTATATAACTTCTGTTTAATTTCTTAAACAGAGTTATCTTTATTTGTTTCTGCATATTTCAATTTAATTAATAATACATTTTCATGGTTATTGTTGAATTGAAACAATCTTAAGTTGTATTCACATATAGCTACCCGGGTTAGTATTAGAGTTTCTTTATCAGTATTTAGCTTAAATTAGATAGTTTTATTTCAGTTAGTTTAGTCCCATTTCCACCCATCCAATCCAATCTATTTAGTTACAAGGAAACTGGTCCTTTAAATCCAGTCGGAGCCACCACACCAAATGGAAAAGGAGCTGTCTTAAGGTCCCGACCGGGTGGTTTTCCCCGATGTTTGAAGCAGAGATTTTCTAGGCTTCAACATTTTTTGCGCTAGAAGGAGGGCATGAGCTATGAATGGCAAGTAAATCTTTATCCACAAGCCATTTTGAGAGCAAAACACCCTCATTAACTTCTTCAATTTCTTCTAAAATTCAAAATCCTAGAGAAGAAATTGCAGAAAATATTCAGACACCCACTACCAAAATCTCAAAACATTCAGACAATCAACATCCTGAGTCTCCCGAAGTTCAAGATCTAATTCATAAATTGAAAGGATTCTCATTATCTCTTGAAGAGTCTGAAATATCTGAAGGTAGTGTAACTTCAAAATTTGTTTCTTCCAAACCTCTTACTAGGCTTCAAAGTGAAAAACTTGGTATTTCTCCCAAAGAATTCCCTTTACCTAGTAGAGTCAAGACAAGAAAGACCCAATCGGAATCAGCAAGTTCAAACTCTAATATCCAAATACCTGTTTCCGAAATCCCTTCTCAACAAAGTATAGTCGTTTCCATATCATCTCCACAAACATCTTCTCCTCAATCCTCATCAGTCTCAACATCATCCATTCCAACAA
Organism: Pinus albicaulis; assembly: GCA_034641835.2. Lineage (NCBI taxonomy): Eukaryota > Viridiplantae > Streptophyta > Pinopsida > Pinales > Pinaceae > Pinus > Pinus albicaulis. The sequence goes on from JAXQQM020076649.1 coordinate 107,521, forward strand.
CTTCTATTCAAACACCACCAGTTTCTACTATCCTTCTAGTAGTTATTCCGATAATGGCACAGAGACCATGGTCTACTCCAGGAGCAGTCAACATGGCTGCACCATTACATGATTTACCAGACAATCCTGGAAAATGGCTTCCAAAGTTTAGCCCAGATCTTAACATTCAAGCTGAAGAACATATCAATAACTTTATGCTGGCTATTAATTTGAATGGAGTCACACAGGAAGATGTTGTAGTTAGACTATTCCCTTATACTCTTCAAGGAACAGCAGGATCATGGTATTTTTCATTACCATCGGGATCTATAACAAGTTGGGACATTTTTGCAGATCATTTTTTAACCAAATTTGGAGATGACCGATCAATTGCAACTTTACTCAATGATCTCTCAAATTTGAAAATAGAACCCAAGGAACCCATTAAAGAATTCAACGCTAGATTCAACAAACTCTTGAACAAAATTCACGTAGATTCACAGCCCAGTAAACAGGTCAGAATTGAATGGTACATAATAGCCTTACCCTCAAACATAGCAATTTTCGTGGACAGAGCTGCAAAACCTACATTAGCTGAGAATATGAAAGAAGCTATTGCAGTGGAAAAACGTATCACTTCTCTGGAAAAGAAAAATGCTCTTGAAGAAAGGAAATCAAAGAAGGTCAGCTTCAGAGATGATTCAAAGAAAAAGGCCAAAGATCCATATGACATGGAAGGTTTACAGAAATTTCTTAAAACCATGTCAAATGAAATGGTTGAAATTAAAAAACAAGTGGCTGAAACTTCTACCAAGAAACCATTCCGAAATTTCAGAAGGAATCAAGTTGAATCTAAACCTCCTAATACAATTTCAAATGCAGAATCAGAAGAAGAGGAAGAAGAAGAAGATACATCTGTAGTATCAGATCAAGAAGACGAAAATGAAGAAATAACTGAATTAAATGGAATGTGGGATTTTATTCTCCCTAATTCTGATAGTGAAGAAGCTATGCTTGTAAGTACTAGGAGTAAATCTACAGCAGAACCAGTGCAAGCAGTTCCTAAAAAGAAAATTGCAACTCCAAGTACCAAAGACAAACCCATTGTGAAGAAAACTTCTTCACTGCCTACTCAAAATCAGCCATCCTCTTCTAATCCTCTCACATCAACAGCGAAGACTTTGGTAGTGTCAGAACCCATGGAATACAACATTGTTGAGGATATGAAAAAGATCAAAGCTAACATTTCCTTACATGAACTTAGCAAACTAAAACACCAGCAAAAGTTGTTATTAAAGAACTTAATGCTACACCAATTGCTCCTGTACCAAGCGGTGTAGTTGCAAAAGCAGCGAGAGGAACTGGTAAGCCACCAGATAAGGTAGATGCTACTGATACTGTGCTCATTGGGGAAAAGTCAAATTCTCAAACTCCTCCTTTTCTTTTGACTTATAAGATGTACAATAAAAATCTGCACAATTGTTTGATTGATTCTAGAGCTTCCTCCAATATTATGCCTACTTCTGTCTGTGCTAAATTGAATATTGAACCACAGAAGTCAGCAGTTCATATCGTTCAGTTGGATCGCTCTAAAGTTCAAGTGGTAGGAGAAATCAATTCAGTTACTATCAGATTAGCCTCAGATCCTAGAATTGTCCAAAGAATTGATATTTTGATTGCTGATATCCCTGAATTTTATGGATTAATCTTGAGTAGGGATTGGTCTGCGAAACTTAATGGTTATATCTCGACTGATTATTCACACATGTGGCTTCCCTATAAAGGGAAACCAAATCAAATCAAAATTGAACGAGAAAAACATATGACACACACTGTCACTGAATTTGAACAGCCTAATGAACCTGTGGCATTCAACAACAATATTCTTGGAGGTTATTCTGCTAAATCATTTCTTGGAAATTTGAAAGCTCCTCAATCACCTTTTTCTGTAAATACTTTTGTTTCTCAGATAGAAAATTTTTCACAGTCTGATTCTTCTAGAATTGTAAATATTTCAGATGTAATTGTAAATAAGCCAATAGATAAATCTTTATTTTGGTCGTTATATTTCGATGGATCGAAGTCTAGTGATGGAGCTGGAGCTGGATGTATCTTAATTGATCCAAATGGGGAGAAAACCATGCTGTCATGCAGGTTAGAATTTGAGTGTACTAACAATACTGCAGAATATGAAGCCTTGGTTCAAGGACTTTATAAAGCTATAGGGTTAGATGTTAAATACTTGAAAGTCTTTGGTGATTCCGAAATTGTAATTAAACAAGTTAGGAATACTATTCATTGCCTTTCAGGACATCTTAAACACTATCAAACCCTAGTGCAAGATCTTACCACTCATTTTTTAGCATTCAATATTTCTCTTATTCCTAGGAATCAGAATACATCAGCTGACTTGTTAGCTAATGTTGCATCTAAACTCCTACCTGCTGAAGATTGCAGTCCTGATAGGTTTTCTGTAGAATTGATTTTTCGTCCATCTGTCCCAGATAATGTTACAAATTGGAGAGTTTTCTATCATGATCAAGATATTCTAAATTTCATGACTTCAGAGAAATCATATGATGATCAAATTATTGATGAAGATGATCATGATTTACAAATTGCTTCAAAAGGTAATGAAAACCCCATTCCAAAATCTGTTGTTAAGTTAGAGGATTTATATGACATTAGAGACAGATTCAAGAAAGTTGTTAATTCAAAACTTCAAAGCTCCACTTTGAAGTTTGAATTAGTAAATCTTGGTTCTGATTCTAAACCTCAAAACATTAACTTAGGACTCAACTTAACACCAGAGGAAAGGAATGCATTCATTAAACTGTTGAACAAGTATAAAAATGTTTTTGCTTGGAATTATGATGATCTAAAAGCGTATGATACTTCAATTATTCAACACACGATTCCAATGCTTCCTGATGTTAAACCTGTTCAACAGAAGTTGAGAAAGATCCATCCAAATCTCGAAAGTCAAATCAAATCAGAACTTAATAAACTTTTGAAAGCCAAAATCATTTTTCCAGTCGGGCACTCTAATTGGGTTTCCAATATGGTACCTGTAAGGAAGAAGAATGGTGATATAAGAATCTGTATTGATTTCAGAAATTTAAACAAGGCATGTTTAAAAGATAATTTCCCATTGCCAACCATGGAACAAATACTTCAAAAGGTAGCTGGTTCTGAACTTATGTCTTTTCTCGATGGGTTTTCGGGCTATAATCAAGTTTTAGTTCACCCAGATGACAGATTAAAGACAACTTTCAGAACAAAATGGGGAACTTACGCTTATCAGAAAATGCCTTTTGGTCTAATAAATGCAGGAGCAAATTTTCAAAGAGCCATGGACATAGCATTCAAAGGTCTGATCAATAAATCAGTTGTTGTTTATCTTGATGACATAACAATATTTTCAAAAAAGAGAGCCAATCATATACATGACTTAAAACAAATATTTGAAAGATGTATAAGGTTTGGTATTTCCTTAAATCCGAAGAAATCTTTCTTTGCTTTAGATGAAGGAAAGCTCTTAGGATTTGCTGTGTCAAAAGATGGTATATATATTGATCCAGATAGAGTGAAAGAAATTTCTGATATTTCTTTACCACATAACAAAAAATCCATGTAATCATTTCTTGGACAGATCAATTTTGTTAAAAGATTCATTCCTGATTTTTCTTTAATTGTTTTACCTATGCAAAATATGATCAAGAAGAATTCACTATTCAAATGGGGGCATGAAGAGAAAGAAGCCTTTAAGACAATTAAACAAGCGATTATTAATGCACCAGCACTGAATACCCCAGATTTTTCTAAAGATTTTACTTTGTATACTCTGGCCACTGAAACATCCTATGCAGCCGTTTTAACACAACTCAACGATCAAGAAATCGAAGCACCAATTTCTTTCTTTAGCTCAAATCTGCAAGGAGCTGAGCTTAATTATTCCGATGTTGAAAAACAAGCCTTTGCTGTGTTTAAATCAATTAAACATTTCAGACCTTTTCTCTTGAAAACACATACAAAAATTATTGTCCCATTTTCTGCAGTGAGGCAATTATTAATTCAGAGAGAAGTAGGAGAAAAGAGAGCTAACTGGGTAACAGCCTTGCAAGAATATGATATTGATATTAAACCAGCTAAGATTGTTAGAGGACAAGGTTTTTGCAGATTATTAGCAGGAGCTCATAACATACCAGAAAGTCAAGATTCAAATCAAGATATTCAAGTAAATCAGATAAGTGCTACAGATGTTGAATCTCAATACGCTGATCTCATTTATTACTTGAAGAATGGGTATGCTCCTTCTAACCTCAGTTATAAGAGAAAACGTGCTTTAAGGTTAAAAGCTGATAAATATGAGATCATTGATAATGTGTTATTTAGGAAAAATTATGATTCAATTTTATTAAGATGTCTTGAAAAGACTGAAGCTGAAAAGGTTTTGCAGGAATTACATGATGGACCAGCAGGAGCTCATTTTGGAGGTGATACCACGGCTCACAAAATAATTCGTGCTGGTTATTACTGGCCTACCCTTTTTAAAGATACGCATGATTACGTAAGGAAGTGCAAAATTTGTCAAACTGCAAGTGGAAGACAAAGGAAACCAGCTTTTCCTTTGCAACCAGTAACTATTGAGCAACCATTCGAACAATGGGGGCTTGACGTTATTGGTGAGATAGTACCTCATTCTTCCAAACATCACAAGTACATCCTTACTGCAACTGATTACTTTACAAAATGGGTAGAGGCAATTCCGTTGAAGGTAGCCAATTCTGATGCAATTATTGATTTCATAGATCAATTCATCATAACCAGGTTTGGTGTACCTCAAGCTCTTGTTTTTGATAATGCATCTTACTTCTCTGGAAATAGTTTAATTGAATTTGCAGTCAAAAGAGGTTTTAAATTAAAATATTCAACAAATTATTATCCACAAGGTAATGGTTTGGCTGAATCCACTAATAAAAACCTTATCAAAATCATTAAAAGGACCGTTGATCAAAATCAAAAGAATTGGCATAAATCTTTAATCTTTGCGTTATGGGTTGATCGTATCACTGAAAAAGCTTCAATAGGGACTTCTCCTTTCAATCTGGTTTATGGAAAAGAAGTTGTGATACCTTCAAATTTAACTCTTCCATCATTAGCCCTAGTACAGTTTATTGAAGAAAATCCTTCATCATCCATTCAATTGAGATATGATCAAATCCTTAAACTAGAAGAAGATAGGGATAAAACAAAAATTACTCATGAAAAACATCAACAGCTTGTAAAATCTTCTTTTGATGCAAGTTCTACCGGCTCAAAAGTAATGATTACAGTTTTTGAATAGTTTAAAATAAGATGTTAAGACTTTGAAAAGATTATTTCAATCATTTACATGATCTTTTGAAAACTTGAGGGAAATGTAAATCATCATAAGTTTATCAAGCAGAGAAAGGTTATCTGTAAAAGTAAAGATATTTTTCAAAGTTTTGGAACTCAAAAGACTCTAAAAAATTGTCATCCATTGATTCTTAAGGATAAAACTATTTCACCCCATCCATTTAAGTTGTGATTTTTTAGAATGTAATTCTAAGAAATTATACGAAAATTTTAAGAGATAAGAGGTCTCATTATGAGCCGACTTACTATGTTCATAAGGTGTAATAAAACTGACATTACCAATACTGCATACCAAAACAGGGTAATGGCTTATAAATATAAGACAAGGGGTCTCATCACGAGCCAACTTTTTCAGTTTAATTATAACTGGTGAATGGCATTGTTATCAACTGGCCACCAAACCAGAACAATGGCTCTTAAAATAAAAATAAATAAAAGACAAAAACATGAGATAGTAGATCTTATGAATTTATCTTTTAAAAAGTCATAATTTTAGTTGGATGGGACAATGAATGGTTAATGGTTTAAAGGTAACCCTGTCGAGACTATAAACGTTTGCTGGCAGCAGAGGGAATACCTATGGCAATAGAGTATATTATAAAACCGAAACTTGGAGAGATCCACTTACTTCATTATTAACACCAATCAAAGCTTGAAATAACCCAAAATGTTTTTATTTTTTCTTGAGGAATTAGAAAGAAATTATGAAATGATTTTTATTTCCCTTTCATAGTTACATTTTATTTGAATTATCCTAAGATAGTTTTCATCATCTTTAAAAAATTTTACTTACTAAAGATAGAATGTTCATTTTATTTTTTCAGAGATAACTGTTTCTTCCAGTGAATCGCCAATTGTTATGGCTAGCAACAAACCCCCTTTTTTTATTTAGTATTATTACTAAAACAAAAAAGGGACCCTTAGTTAAAAAATCCAAAAAACAATTAGGATTTGTTTGCCTTAGAAAATAAAACTTTCTATCATAAACCTATAAAATCCCTTTGAAAGAATATTGCGAAAATCTTAAGTTTATGATAGATTTTAATAAAACTGCTCTTTGAACAAGATATCGCATCCATAAATAATGTATACCTTTGATAAAACGCATTGGTCGTAGATCGCATAGCGCATAAAACAGAATTGGTTAATGAATATCTTTTGCGCTCTTTTCAAACATGCGCTTTTGCGATTTTGTGTTATGCGCTCTTTTCAAATATGCGATCATGCGATTTTGCGATATGCGCTGTTGTGATTTTTGCGATATGCGCTTTGCGCTATTGCGCAATTCCCATTTTTGCGCTATTTTTTATGACTGTGATGACTTCATATTGCGATATTGCGACATTGCGATATTGCGATATTGCGCAGCAAATCGCAGATCGCAATGTCGCAGATTCATGTAGGCACGCTATCCCAAGGCAATCTTTCCATATGTCAAATCCGTTATGCGCTTTAATGATTATATTAAATGATTGGATTGATTATTAATGTGAAATGAGATTGTGTTTAGAGTGAAAGTCATTTCACAATTAAAATATTATATTTCATCCACGTTCATATTCAAAACAGTCTCATCACCTTTCTTATACCATTACTCTCATTTACTCGTAAAACGCAGGCACGAAGGAGGAAACGTCTATACAAAGCTTCCACTATGGGTAAGAAGGAGAAGAGCTTGAGTTCTGAAAACAAAGAAATGGCTTTGCTGTATGCAGACACCGCTAGTAATAAGGATGCCGGTATATCCACTTGGGAAGGAATGTATAATCTGCTAGAGGAAGAAAACCCTGTGGTGATGAAAGTTGTAGCTACAGCAGGTTCCAGTAATACGTCTGAGGCAACCCTTAGGGAACTGGCTTGCTCATTTCTGCATAGAATAGCGGCAAGGCCAAGGATTCTCCCGTATACAAATAAGGTAAAATGGGTGCTGGACAGCACTGATATTTCAGATAGGCAATTTAGAACCCCATTTGAAGAGCTAATCGGGTCATTCACCACGGAAGACGTGAAGCTGATGTATAAGTTGCCGGAACCTCAAGCGCCTTATAATAAGCAATTTATGGAAAATTTTGCCAGAGAACATGCGAATCTGTCAGAATGCACACAGGAATGGACCAAAAGAGATGAACCATTGAAGAAAATCAAACATGAGCGGACAATACCAAAAAAGGATGTTTCAAACGCTGTTCACAAGTTCAAATATCCAAGTGGGCAAATTGACACAGTTTCTACCACAAGATAAGGTATGCGAGTTTGCCAAAATTATCCTCTATAGAACTTTTAGAAGTTACTAAAGAAGCTGTTGGAGATCAAGAGTTCTCAGAGAAACATAAATCTCTTCTTGAGAAAAGTCGGGAGTCGAAGAGACTTGAAATAACTATAAAACAAAATGAGGAAACATTGATAAAATTCAAGACACTTAATGATGAGCAAGGAAAAAGATGTGAAGCGTGTTCGGCACAAAGGAAAACTACTGTGAAAGGATAAATTGATAAAAAGGAACTACTTTGGCTAAAAGTATAATATGAGAAAATGGGGAAGCAAAATCAAGATGAAATTGTAAAATTAATATCAGAGAAAAAGGCTCCAATAAAAGAAAAGGCAGCAGAGGAGGCAGCTACAGCAGCAAACACTCTCACTGATTGTGTAAATGACAATTTACACAAAGCTAACTTGATTCCTGAAACTGTTCCAGGATATCTCCCACAGGCAAATCAACTGCAAACAGAATGGAGGCAAAAGGCAGAAGAAAGAGAAAAATCCATCCAAGGGCTGACAAGATTGAATTGGGACTCATACTGGATGTACTTAGTGAAGCCACACAGTCAGCACAATGCGCTCAATTGTATCATCAATGCTACAGAGAAGATTGCTCCTACACTTGCCGACTCTGTCTTTTCAGGACAGTTGAATTCTAAAGTTGGTCAACCGTATCTTCTCAAAACCATGCTAGATTCCTGCAAGTTTAAAGATCAAATTCATAGATAGATAGATTTAGTTTTAATTTCGCTGTATTTTAGCCTAGGAAAAGGACGGTCATTGAACCGAATCCTCAATTTTTGTAATAAACTATTTTTAGATTTAGCTAAGTAGTATTTAAACCCCTCTCATGCATTTAGAGAGGGGTCCTGGATCTTAATATTTTTGGACTTGGAGATTGCATTTCTGTACTCCATTGTCTTATATAATTTTTGAAAAGGATCACATCTGGTGATTTTTATGCGGAATTATCTTTGAAGTGTTGCATTTCTGTACCTTGGAATTTGGTTTTGCATTATAATTACTGGATAGAGTATCAGAATGCATTTGAAATTCTTCAAGATGAACAAGGTATTTCTATCTATTCACTGTTGATCTCTTTTGTTTTATGATATTCGTTTTAAAATTGCTATCATTTATATGTATATTTGCTTTAACAACGCTTCCTTTTATATATCATTTCTGAGTATAATTGAAATGTTATTTTTCATAGTTACATGTAAATGGTATACAATGATGAATGCAATATGTTTATATAACTCTGTTTAATTTCTTAAACAGAGTTATCTTTATTTGTTTCTGCACATTTCAATTTGATTAATAATACATTTTCATGGTTATTGTTAAATTGGAACAATCTTAAGTTGTATTCACATATAGCCACCCGGGTTAGTATTAGAATTTCTTTATTAGTATTTAGCTTAGATTAGATAGTTTTATTTCAGTTAGTTTAGTCTCATTTCCACCCATCCCATCCAATCTATTTAGTTACAAGGAAACTGGTCCTTTAAATCCAGTCGGCGCCACCATACCAAACGGAAAAGGAGCTGCCTTAAGGTCCCGACCGGGTGGTTTTCCCCGATGTTTGAAGCAGAGATTTTCTAGGCTTCAACAGGTCCATAAGTGTTGTAATGATGAATAAGATCCTCCAAAGTGATGGAAAAGGGGGTGGCCCCTTGTTCTCCAAACAATAAACCTGTGGTGCTCCCAGTGGGTGTGGGGGAACACCAATGACCTCATGGGTCTCCAAATGGGTCGAAGATGCCTGTAGACCATATGTAAGGGATTAGATGATGTAATAAATGATGCCATGTCAATGTGCAAGTCCTGTGATACCTGCCACATGTGTGGTACACCTGTGGGGCCCCTGGGCATAGTGTACCAGATACATCTTCCTCGTCCAAAAGGTGGATCTCGAGCAATCTCTGAGCATCTTTGGGGATCCATGGAATGTTGTCTATTGATGTGGAGGCCCATGACTCTCTACACACACCATATATGTGCCAATGTATCCCTATGGAGGGTTAGGACTCCGTTTAGGGAGACCAAACCCAAAATGGATACCATCTACAATCCTACATAAGATGCAATGCATCCCCTTGCCTTCCACCACAACAAGTCATTAAAGTAATCAGGTAAAATATCTTACAAATCATGGACAACAAGTGGAAAACTCATAATGGCATGCCTTTCCATAGTGGGATTTGGCATGTGATAATGTCTCCAAGCTCCAAAGGGGGTTAGCCAAGTACCTTATTAGGTGGTCTCTACCTTTAAAGGGGATAGTATGTCCAAGGTACATCCCTCAAATGGTGGTGGCGTGACGAAGAGGTGAAATGGAATAGGGAATGGGAGGGGAAATCCTGGGCCACATATTGGGGCACAAGGGTATCTAGAAAAAGGGAATCCCATACCTAGGTATATAAGGTCTAGGAGGGATCAATCGTGGTACATGAGGTACCCCGACCTTGATTTTTCTACCCTTCTTTATATTCATTTTTCATTTTATTATTTTTATTTGATTAACTGCTCAAGGCTCAAAGGATAAGAGCATGATGTGTAAGATATAACAGTGATTACCCCCTTTTGGTAGGGAATGTAACACCCTTATCCCACATCTACCCAAGTAACTGGCCAACCGGGGTAAACACATGATGAGAGGCTACTATGATCAAATTCGACCTTCTAGATGACCTTAAGGAAGTGGAACCGACAGATACACATCATACATACCTTACACATCAGCAATAGGACTCCCAAGAACCATCCCAACCACTCAGGTAACTAGCCCTTGGGTCCCACTGAGTTTTTAACCCACTTAACACTCATATGCACGCACAAGCCTGCATGCCTATGTCCAGGGACTAAATTTTATTGACCTATGCCTGCGTCTGTGGGATTTAAGGCACTTTTTCAGGCCCAAAGCCTAGGCCATTCCCAGAACTTAATGCCAAGTTTAGGAATGAAATAACATAATAGGACAATGGTTCACAAGCAAACATTTGAATGAGAAATTCACTAGACCCCTACCAGCCATGACATACATTTCTTCAAACATGTAAATATGTAATATATAGGTGCAAACAACATATCTGAGCATATGGGTCTCATATGTATCTGAGAATCGCTAAGAACCATTGTTGCTTCATCACATTAACTTCCTTATAGTCTATTTAGGCACAAATACATTGTTCATTCAATTACGAATCAAAACATGATGAGAGCCATACTTCATCACCATCATAAAAATCAGCAAAAAAAATATAAGCAAAAAAAATGAAAAGCACATAACAACCATATAAACCATAGAACAACGAGCATATTTACCCATCAATATAAGGGAAAAAGAGTTCTTATTGTCATAAGCAAAATGCAATCAAGTTTGGGACTTCCACATTCCACTTGACCATAGACATGGATGAGATAGTCACCCCTATGCCATATTCCAAGCATGAATATGGGATCTTATAAACCAAATCCATCAAAACCAAACGAGGGATTCCAGAGGCCAAACCACTTCAACCCGCAAATAGCGATTCCACCTCACGGTCAGACATCACAACCATCACAGATTGGTCTCTACCCAAGCTGTTCTAGGGCTCCCAAGTGTTTGTTCCAACCACGACTTCCAGGACTAGTAACTCAACCCCAACTGTTACAAGGTTTCCAGAGCATTTATCTAACAAGGGCTTCTAGGAATAGTAACTCAACCCTAACTGTTACAAGGTTGCCAGAGCATTTATCCAACTAGGGATTCCAGGACTAGTAACTCAACCCACCTAGGGCTTCCAGAGCATTTGTCCAACCAAGGCTTCCAGGACTAATAACTCAACCCATAACTATCTGCTGGGCTTCTAGAGAATTTGTCCAACCAAGGATTTTAGGAACTAATAACTCAACCCACAACTAAAGGAACATGATAACCAACTAGAAAACAAGAAATGAAACTGAACCCACAACACCATGACTATACAGGAAATGTCAAGGCTAGGTAATTCCACTGTCAAGCTAGGTGTTATACGAAATTCTAATCTATGGATAAACTAGAGCTCCCTGAGTGTGGTGTTCCTTCACTCAGAACAACAGAAGAAAGACAACTATTCTTTTCTCTAAGACAAGTAGATAAGGAGAAGGGAAATAAACTTACTTGGAGTCCTTCGCTCTCATTCCTCTTATTTTGTTTTTGCCATCACTCTCAATCCCACTAAAGTCGCTAGATCGATACCTGCAATCAAAGACAGAGAAAAACAAACAACAAACAACATACAAATATACAAATATCTACTTATCTTAACCAAATCAAACTGATTAGATATGAGAATACATACACAATTAAGAATGAAATTCACAAGATATGAGCATACATATGAGAAAATGAACATATATCTTTATTAAGAAAGTAGGAGGAGAAGATTACAACCAATAGATCGATTCGTCATCAACCTACTCCAATTTCATTCCATCCTCATCACATCAAGCATCATATTAGTAGCATAACAATACTTCCAGCTCTCATCAATTGAGAATCCAACAACATAGCATTACACAAATTATTCCTCCATAGCACTTAGATGAGTGCTCAATTTATTGGAAAATTGAAGGTAGTTACTCAATAAATGGAATTGAATGGCTTTATAATAATAGGTGATACATGTTTCCAGGTTCAAGTATGATGGATGAACACTTTTATTTGAAGTATGACACCTATGAGATCTTCTAGAAGGAACTATACATGTGGAGATTTCCGGAACAATGATGATTTCGCTCCCAGGTGACCAACACATCCTTAAGTGTCGAGAAGTGCACTGTAGTGCAACCTTGCATGGGAGTAAGTGCACTGCAACGTTCTTAGGCCCATTCAGTGGAGCGTTGGTGAGTCAATGGGTCATATAATATATACTTCAAACATTAGAAACCTCACAATTGAAGCCACTAATTGAATGACATTACACTTAGGGCATATGGAAACTGAATTAAGGGGATGATAGACCCTATTCATTGGTTTTGGGGGATGATGCCCAATTTAACTAGGTCTTGGGGGATGATGCCCAAATTGACCTATAACAGCTACCCCCTAAAGCATGAAGTCAAAATAATGATAATATTTGGGTGAAATTCTTTATGATGTGATGAGTAGGATCTGAAGTGGATGGTGACTTGCATCAATTTGAAATACATTACATCATGATATATTACATCTTGGACATGAATTGTTGAGGGAGGATTACCTATGCTCAACACATAAGCTATCATAACATGTACATAATTCAAAAAGTCGTCTACATCGTAAGGTTGCCCAATATAGACATGCCTACAAATATAGACCCTTGTTCGGATGGCGATTTGTATGTAAAGCCATCGTATGGATGATGTGTACAATTCCTGAAATCACAGCCCATATGAATGAAACTAGATCTGGGGTCTTCGTATCTCATTCACTTGATCGTTCAAGTACAAGTCTAACCATGCGAATATATGATTTGAAGTAGAACATGGGGAGACATCGTCTGATTACCAGCCAATGATGTGAGTTGTTAACAAACGCGAAAAAACCACCTTTGATGTTGATGGTTCTCAAGGTACTACAATACAATTTGCAAGGTGTGAAAATATGATTTGATGTTGAACGCCAAACAAAATATTTTAGTCGAAGGTCCGGAAGCGAGAAACTTGCCGATGATGTAGCAAGCTCCAAGGTACTCGAAAGATGTTTCTAAGTTAACTTCCTGGATGATGAGATGATTTCGACAGGAAGAAAATTTATCGCGAAACGAGAGTAATGTTTTTGGAGACAAAATGTGACTTGATTTAGCAATTTTCTGGGATGGTGGTCATGAAAATTAAGGTTTATGAGTATTTCAGAAGATGAGGAATTACTGGATGACTTCTCTTGAACATGTCGGCAACACTAAAATGAGTTGGTAGCATTGACCCAAAACCGAAGTGATGGTATGTTGAACCATAGGTATGATGAACCATCAAGAAGATTACCCAACCCAAAGACATGGTGATGAAGTGAAAGTGTCATGTTCAAGAGTGACCTGCTACCATAAAGTGTTATGTTCGTTTTCCCAAATTTTCCCGAGTCATTGCTGACTAGTATCTCTTTATTTTTTAACAATCTTGAAGAGGGTAACATATTCTTGATCTATAATTAGACCCTTCGGGTGAATCCATCACTATTTAATAATTTAACGAGTCTAGTGGTAATGAAACTTGATCTTGCCATGATCAACAAGTTTGTTGTTATTTTATGTTTTAACGAGTCTAACGATAGTGACAACCCGATCCTTTGTCATATTTAAAGAGTTTGAAAAAGAGACAAAAGTAAAACTCCATGAGTCATTTTTCGTAAATTTGTCGCTTAGCTCCGAAAAAGTGTAAAATGACACCTGAGAAAACCTCTTAGCCATGTTTGACTAAGGTTTTCCCTTTTTCGTAAATAATCTATCTCAGTCCGGAAAAGGGTTAAAATTAGACTGAGTAGATGTCGTTTCATTTACTTTTACGAGCTCGAAAAGGAAAGTGCTCGACAATATTTTCACATTATCAGAGTTTGAAAAGAGCTAAAAGAAGACTCCAGGGGGTTCATTTTTCGCATTTATCAAAGCTCGAAAAAGAGATAAAAGTGCGCTTTATTTCCTTTTTCATTTTTATCAAAGATCAAAAAAAGAAGATAAAAGTATGCTTTGTGGTCAAATCATTATTGCATAGGTGTGCACACCAAACTCACTGTATCAGCTGTAAAACCTGTTTAGAAAACCATCAAACAGATTAAAAATACCTGTTTCATAGTAAAAATGAATAAAAACCATAGTCACAATGTAAAATATGATTTAAAATAATCAAAATGACTAATAAAAAAAGTTTTTACCATTCCATAGTTACCATCCGAAAATTAGGAGCTCTGAACTAGTTTTTCCCTCGAACTTCAGTAGTTTATTGCGATAGATTCAACGGAAAATTTCTCTCACCGTTCGATCTAGGTTGGAGCTATGAACCTTATCTTTCTTTTAGTATCATTTATGTTGCATTTCAAGATAAAATTTTATGGTTTTGAGCCCCTTAGGGTAAACATACTACGTTATGAAGGAAATGCACCCTGGAATGTCGAAAGGTGTGTTGCAGTGCATTGAAATTGAAGTCCAGGTGCACAGTAACGCTCTGTCCCTTGACCTGGGGTGCGTTGGTCACATTTCTCATTTTTTTTTTTCTTACCGCGTGCCCAAAATTTCCCAAGTTTTTGCATGAAATGGATCCTAATGAAGCTTATGGTTGGCTTTCAGGTATTCATCGAATCAAAATGACGATTACGTGGCGAGAAAGAGAACATGAAGAACATGATATGATTTCCCTAAACGATCCGGGTACAGTAAGAGCCCTTAAGGATTGCAAGTTGCTTAAATACTTCAGATTGTCAGGGATCAGGCAACATATGGAACTATTGGAGTTCCTAGTTTGTTCATGGGATTCGACATCACAGGATTTTCACATTGGGGACAAATTTCTCCCAATATTGGTTGAGGACATTTACTTTCTCATTGGAATATAAAGACGAGGTTCTCCTATTTCCCTTGGAGGGTCTGCTCTTTGAGGAGAGACAGTGAGGGATTATATACACCAGTATTTCCGGCCAGGGACTGAACCAATTAAAGGTGGGAAAATAAACATCCATGATGTAGATGATTTTCCTTTGAGAACCATCCTTTTTACTATTGCAAATCTTACTGGTTCTACGACACTACAAGTTTAAAACCAATCATACATGCAGTATGCTCTTGAGTGTTTAGAACCAACAATATTCAACTGGGCTGAAGCAGTACTCTTTCAGATGAAAGAATAACTGACTAAAGAAAAGGGAGGCAGGAAGAAGAATTTCAACTATGGCTTGATCCTGATTTCCTTCATTTTAGAGCGGGTTCCATTGATGCAGCCTCATCATGTTACACTAAGTATATCTTGTCCTAGAGATCTTTGGATGTAGAGATGGGTTGAATTCATGTATAAACATGTTGGCAAATCAAACATCATATTCTCTACTACATTCTTTGCCTGGTTCAGATGATATATGGTCGCCATAGATGAGTATCCATATGCAGGCATAGATTTCCGCGGAGATCTAGACTTGATTCTACCAGATGGCGCTCAATGGGGTGCAATAGGTAATAATTTTTTGACCATGTTTTTTGATTTTTTGAGATTTCTACATGTTTTTGTATTTTTGATGTTTCCCAAGACTAATATAAAGTTTTTATGTACATAGATGTGGGTCGTGTTCGACCGGTGGGTCAACCAGAGCATGGAGCAGATGAGCCAGTAGAGAGGACCGTCGGGAGAGAATTCCTTTAGGATTTAGACTTAATCGAGACTCTTGCTGAGCTACAACAACACGTAGATGGATTGAATCTTGGGATTTTAGATTGATGGATCAAAGATTTACCTATGAGACTGTAGCGTCATACTATTGGCGTTCCTAACCGTTGGATGCAGTTATTGTGTAGGATAGTTAGATCAGTTAATTGTTATCACGAGCATCACAAGTTTACTTTGAAATTTTGTATACATTTTGAGGTTGGATGACCAATGTGTCTTGGGCACAATTTTTTTAAAAACCTAAACTATCTACTGATCTACAAGATTCAGAGATCTGTGGTTCTTGACACCTCTTTCAAAGCTGCCATCCCCAGTAAGGCCAATGTAGTGCCATAATATGCATTCTTCTACCAGTGATCAAAATCACTCTTTTCATTCTCATTTTAGGTGTCTCACTTTGAAATTTTTATATCATTCCATTAGGTCATGCTAAAAATTGTTTCAGTGATGGTAGCCCTACACAATAAAACTTCAATCTCCCTTAGAAAATCACATTTTCTAGCTCACCTTAATGTCTTGCTGAGCATATTAATACTTTTGAAAATCTCATTTCACCATGTCCTATCTCAGTCAAAGTCAATCATGTAAGTCAGGTCATTCAAGGTCCCATTAGGTCATTAGGTTTTACTTTTCAAGGTCAAAAAATGCACCATTTCATCCCAATAAAGTCAACAAAAAGTGTGAGAGTGACTCAATAACATTCTATTTTCATCTACATAAGATTATCAGTATGTAAATATTATATTTTTAACTTTGTAATTTTGATTTTATATGATTTCCATATCAAAATGTCATTTTGATATCAAAACAAAGATGTAATTTATTTTTAATTTCCTATGTAATTTTATGTTTTATATATGTAATATTTTCACTAGCTTCCAACTCAAAATACACATGCCAAACTAAAGGAGAGAAATGACAATCTCTAGCAAGATCAAACTGCAAAACAAAAAGTCAGAAGTCAAAGAGCATTAGTGTGAAAATTTGAAAGGCGAAATGAAACATTATAAAAGTGGGTTTTCAAAAAATAAATCAAACCCACTCAAGTATAAAATCCCTCAAAGACATCAATTCAAAGTTTATTTTCTTCCTACACCCTCAAGCATACTCAACAAAGGAGAAGTTTTTGAGATTTTAGGTGAAATTGTGCAAAACAAGGGTAGAGGGCACGTTCTGCAATGGTGTTGCACGTTTTCCTGAAAATGATGCACATTTGTTAAAGGGCTCTTTGCACCTATCAAGAGGAGGGCATGTTCAACCTACTTGCTACACATTTTCCTGAAAACCCTTAGGGATTGCAAAAATACCACTACAACTCTCTCAAGCTTCAAAAATGGTTGCCTATACTCTCTAGTGAGCAAGTAGGTCACAAATTCATCACTCCTCTTCTCCTTAGTTAGTTTATGTGATGCTTAATTTGGTTTTGGTGTCATCTTAAGTTAAAAACACTAACATCATTCTACTAGCATCTCACTACCATTCACACATTTCAATTTACCCTATCCCAACCCCCCATATCATAAAACACTTTCGCATAACCCCTACATAACTATCTCCTTCCCTAACTTTTCATCTCCTTCAAAACCCTAAGCCCTAGGTATTCATTTACCTAGGCTCCCTATACCCTACATATAATTAAATCCCATATTTTAAAACGACTCATCATCACTACCCCTCGTCACCTTCCTCATATCACAAATCCATATTCCCATCTCAAATTTCCTCACACCAACCCACACTTCTTACACCCACTTTCTAATCCATCATCTCCATAAATTTTTGACACCATATACATCATTGAAAAATAAGAGAATAGAAGAAATAGTGAGGAGGAAGAAAGAGATAAGAGAATACCATCTATAAAAGGAGGGAGAATCATTAGACATGAGCCAACAAATACCAGAGAAGTCATGGCATCTCCCATTATATTGACATGATTTAAGCATGTAGGTTGTCTTGAGTTCTGTGAGAAAGTAAAAAGGGTCCAATGCCATCCTATGTTGACCAGATTATTCATTTCCAACCTCCATGAAAATTAGGTAACCCTTGCTAGTGTCACTTTCACTGTGTCCCCTGCCATCATATCAGCTGCCATTGGGATCCCAAATGTTGGGGAAAAATGGTTCAAGCAAGGAGAATTGAATCAATTATATTATGAGCCATATATTAAACCAAGGTACAAGAATGAGAGAAAGAGGATTTTTCCTTTCTCTTACCTCTTGTATAGATATGTCCCCATGATGAAAATAATTATGAGGTACTTTACTTGTGAGGGTAGGTTTTCTAGACTCTACTCCTATTATGTCCAGCTACTCATGCACTTCACAAGGGTCAGAATACTCAATATACATTACTACCTCTACCTGAGCATTGAAAAGATGGAATTTATTGCTCAAAAGAGATATTATGATCATAAAATGAAGTGTGTCTTTCACCACTCCCTCATCAAGATGATGGTCCTCCATCACGTTAATCAGTTAAGCATTACATGGGACACCTTCATATCCAATGAGATTTTCACTGTCCCACCTATTGAGCATGTCCAAGATGTCCCTTCATCATATCATCCTTCCACATCCATTCCTCCATCTCAGGCTAGAGTTCATACATCATCACTAGATCAATCTCCTTCACCCACCTCACGACTGTCATCTCCATTTCACATTGAGAATGGGTCACCTAGCAGAGGTAAAATTAGCAAGCCTAACAGGGCTGATTTGGGCACATTGGCACATACCTATCAGAGAGGTCATAGGAAGGTGTTTTCCCCATATATTGTGGGAGGGGCCCTGCCTTCTTCACCAACAAAGAAGGTACACAAAGGCAAGGAAAAGATGGCAGAGGTGGACATACATGAAGAGAAAGGCCTCCATGAGAAAGAGGCAGATTTTGAACTTGTAGAATTGGACACAATTGATGATGATTATGTTTCCTTGATCATCCAAGAGAGAGAATCCAAGATTAGAGAGCTCCAATCTAATCTTGACAGGTCCAAGTTTGTCATTACATTTCTCAAGCAAGAGAACCAACAACTGAAGACCAAACACTTCATTGATGAAGTGAAATTCATCAAAGCACAAAGAGAGGTAGAGAAAGCTAAAGCCTTGCTTGAAGAGATACTAGAGAAGTATAGTGAACCTCATGATGAGAAGGACTAGCCTCCAATAAAGAGACCTGGGACTAGAGGGCTGAAAAGAGCTCTAGAACTAGAGAGGAAAAGAGAAGCCAAGCTTGCTAAAGATCTCACTGTTGATGAACAAATGGAAATCATGGTTAATCAAGACCAGGAGTATTTGTTTGATAAGGTAAAATGGCACTTGGAGAATCTATTGGCCAAGGTTCAAAAGGAAAATTGTATTCAAAGAAGGATGGAAAAGCCTAAGGAACAAAATTGTAAGGGCCAATCTCAAAGATTCAATGCAAAAGTTGAACCCTTGACCAGGCAAGAGGAGAAAAGGAGGCTAGACATAATTTTCGAGGTAACACTCCATGCCTAAAACACATGATCAGAAATAATCCGACCAATTTTGACAACTTTTTGGCCAAATTTTCAAGTTCGTAAATTTCTGTGTTTTTAGGGACATTTATAGGACAACAAACATGTCAAACATGTAGCACCTAGGGTGTTGTGCTCTTTTTTGGGGCATCCAACGAGAAAATGGTCACCGCCATTGAATTCAGAATGATGAGGACATGCACCCTGTACATTTTATAAGCATTTGGAGGCAAAATAGTCAGTGAAAAGGGAAAAAACCACCAAAAAACCATGTTTTTGCCTCATTTTTGGCCTTGGCCCTACACATTTACCAGACTTGGGAAAATGATTTTTTGACAAGGAAAATAAGCTTCATTTTGAAAACTGAAGGCATGTCTATAAAGTAAACTTGAAGGGATTTCAAACAAGCCATCTTGGAGCAAATTTAGACACCGGAAAGGCACCCAAAATCAGCCTTGAACAGAGAGGGCGAGTTTGACACAAAGAGGGCGCGTTTGAGAAGGAGATGACGTGTTTGGTAGTATTATGAAATTTGCTGATTTTCACTCTTGTTTTGATTTTCATCTTGGGAAATGATGATTTTACCTATTTAAATGATGAAAATAAAAGTAATTATCATGTTTTTACTATTTCCTAGAGTAAATACATTAGGTAAATCAAACAAATGAGGTGTATTGAATCAATTCACTTAAGTTAGGAATGAGTCACTTGGACCATCCTATACTTTAGATATTTGTTCAGATTTTTGTGTAATATCTTCCTCACCTCATGTATTCAACCACCGAGGATGAGTGGATGTTATTTTCATGTATATTTAGTCCCTTTCTTCACAATAGACAAGTGTTGGAATCAGTTTGATGTTTGCTAGTTAATCAAGGAAAGTTTGTATTGAGTTTGGCCAGGCTAATAAAGATGAGTTGCAACTAATTTTATGGGATACTTATGGTATTGTATGTGTATCATAGTTTTTCTTTAGTATCATATGTTTGAAAGTATTGTGTTCATGTTCACTTTCATTTCTATGTTATGATATTTTACAAGTTAGATAATCACAATACATGTTTGCACATGCTCTGTTTTGGGTAACTGATCATATTTTGTTCATCTTCTTCTGTCTGAGAAAATACATCTTCTATGCTTTTCTTAGAATTCTTACATCTTCAACACCATTGCATACAAATTCTCTTCAAATGATAATCATTATACCTACCTTGCCCCATTGATCCCTGCAACCCTAACTCATTTGTCCTGACCGGACTTTCCTTGACCTAATTTCTTCATCCAATGATTTCCCCAACCAAAAAAACTCAAATAAAACCCCTTCACTCTATATCTATCCTAAAAACCCTAATTGATCCAACCCTCTTGGTTGTGACCCTTTTTGGAAAGATCCCTCTTTGGCTTGATAGGGCTAGCTATCAAGTCAAAATCTTGGTCTCTGGTTACCTGTGTTGGGATTCCTTCTTCAACTTTGGGAATTTGGCGGAGTGATAACATGTTGTATCTACATTTATTTATTTCTTATTACAATCAAGAACATTAATTTATGTAAAAAAATAATGGGCCAATAGATAGTACAAGTAATGATTCATAAATGTCATTCTTTGCTTTTATTTGCCTGTGTGTTATGTTGGGTGGTGGAATACAGTTGTGAAGTTTCCAAGCTTGTCCTCCATTCATCCACAACTTTGTCACCATAATTGAAATCATTTTAGGTATTCCTCAATGGGAGCCTCTTTGAATTGTGCCCCATGCAATTTTTCATTAGAACATGGATTTTCCTTCTTATGTGATATTAAATTAAAATTGTTAATAATTTGTAATTTGGATGCAAATTATTTTTTTATATCCTTACAATTTTTGTGTCCAGTTTTGAGTAACCACCCAGACCAAGATGATGCTTCCCATGCTTGGATATTCTATCCTTTATGGCTTTGGAAGTATCTAGGATCCTATATTTAAAACATTGAAAAAATTAATTAGATTTCGCAATGATGATAAAGAATCATAATTACATTATTAAACATGCCTCATACCTTCCTAGATTGGTTGGAGTCTTCCCTGCTTTATGAAGTGCCTTCGTGTGTGGATATACCTAAAGAAATATCCACTCCATATCTGGAATTGATGGAGGGAGCTCATGTGACCTAACCCTTTCCAATTGAGACCTACACTGCTCCCGCAAATATTTTAAATGTAGGCCTTCCTTTGAGGTAACTCTAGATTTTTTGAACATCTGATACCTATTATTGCCTAAATCTACCTCAGGCTGAAGGAAGGCAGAGTCTAGGGTAACATCAAACCACGCTTAATCTGGTAGCTAGCCCTGCCAGATCGGGAGAGGGCTCTCTCCTTGTCGATCTCAGCAAAAATAATCAGTGAGGCTTGAGATAGCTTGAAATAAAGGCTGATTTTAGGCTAGGTATATATGTAAAAGAGTTTTATTTGATTTTGAGGGTTTTTTTTGGATCAAAGGGAAAGGTAGATTTTGGGTCTGGGAAATGATCAGTTTTGCAGAGGGCTGAATGGGGCAAGAAAGGCAATTGTTTTGATGCTTCGAATTGAATGAAGAGGATAGCTCAGACCGGGGAGGAGTTGAAGAGGGAAAGAGGCTTTTGAGAATCCTCTTCAGACAGTTGAAAACATGGAAAATTAAACAAAACTCAAGGCAGAGCACTGCAAATCTAATGAATTCCACCTTTAATACTTGTTTGTTTAATTTAAGAAGAAAGGAGAAGGAAAATGATACACATGAAACATCAGTAAACTTACAATCACAGAGAGAAACACACCATCAAAACATAGAGCCACATGGATCCCAAAGAGTGCTGCAAACCCTGGTCTATTCCTTTGCCAAAATGCAGAGATGAAATGTACAATGAAGCTCAAAGCAATCCCAAGTGTCCAACCCTGAAAATGACTGAGAAACTACAAGATATAGAAAAGAATAACTCATCCCCATGCCTCTAGGGGT
Organism: Pinus albicaulis; assembly: GCA_034641835.2. NCBI lineage: Eukaryota > Viridiplantae > Streptophyta > Pinopsida > Pinales > Pinaceae > Pinus > Pinus albicaulis. The sequence continues at coordinate 130,002 of JAXQQM020076649.1, forward strand.
CGAGCTCACTAGTTTAGGAGCTGTTTCAACAATATCTAAACTAAGAACTAGAAAATAGGCAGTGGAACAGCTTGCCTCTATAAGATAGGTAATTGATTCATTCAGTTACAATTCACTTTTTGGTGAATGAATCTACTTACATGAGTGAAAATTTATCCAAATTACATAAAAAACCATGGAATTAAATAAATTTACATCAAGAGCTTTACATTTGAAGATAAAAAAGTCAAACTGGCCAAAAATAGGTGAAAAATTGAGTTACTGAGTGAAAACTGAGCCAAAATTCCCAATGCGCCGCGCCTGAAATCTCTATGCGTCGCACCACTTTGGAGCCAATTTTGAGGGCCTTTCCGGAGTCCAAATTGAGCACAGGATAGCTCGTTGGAAAGATCTGCCTGTATAATTTCCAACCCAATTGGAATTTTTGAATTTTGTTTCCATTTTCCCCTCCAAAAATGAGTGTTCCCAACACTTCTTCCTGTGTGTCCAAAAGAGGGCAGAAAGGTCATTTTTAGGGTGTTTTTGACCCTTCCGGCAACCCAAAACTTGTCAAAATATTTAGGTAATGGGTAGGAATGAAATTTTTTTGATGAAAAATATAGAAATACAAAGTTTTCTTCAAGAGGAGTTGCCAATTATAAGCGCACGCCAAGTGGCGCGACGCGTCGGGCAGGAAACTCTGTGTTAAGGCCAAAAAATTCAAAATTGACAAAATGTTTCCCAAATTTCTTGAAATTTGGGCTGAATGTCCACCATAAAGTGCTATTTTGGGCCAAATAAGCTTTGGCCAAAATTTGGAGTCTATCATGCCTTTTGCAACGCTTTAACGCCCTCTTTAACTTTGCTTTCAAGATCTTGATTCGTGCCTTGCAAACATGATTCCTCGCCCAATAATGATTCTTCATGTGCCTTAGCATTTTATTTTCCTTGTTGGCCTTCTCAAAAAACTTCTCCAGATGAATATTGACCCTCTCAAGCCAAGTCTCTCTATCAGCGTCAATCTCTCACTTAATGGATGTCATCTCGGTTTGGCTTCTTTGGGCAGCTTGCCAGTTCTCACGGATATTTTGCAACTCCATGATGGTTTACTGATCTTCCAACTGTTTATTCTACTGCTCAAGGTAGTTTATAATCCATTGGGCTCTTTGAAAATTGACGGTCAAAGTGTCTATCTCTGCCTTCTGCTCCTGAATAGTCTCTCTCAACTTTGAGCTTGGAGAGCTCAAATCCTCATCAATGAGTATGAAACCTGTATCTTGGCCTCCTGAAGGCCCCTCATCCTGCATGGGCCTCTTACCTCTGTCCTGTACCTGTACCTGTGCTTCTGATGACGAAAGCGAGACCCCTTCCACCCCAGGTGGAGATAATACTCGCCGGGCTGCTGCAAATAATCCTCTAGTGCCTCTATGATAAGTGACATACATCGGCACACTAGTAGTCTCTGTCTCCTGACCTCCATGCTGATATGAAGGTTCACCTGCATCATGAAAAACCTTCGGAGGAACCTAAGGAGCTGTGAAGAAATAATTAGAAATTAAATCCTCCCATAAAATATCCTGCAAGCCGAGCTGATGCACAACCACAATCTTAATGAGTGCATAGTGATAAATACTGTTGTACTACTGCTCAGGATTTTTTCTTTGCACGAGAGTGGTCATTCTCTCGATATTCCGGCACATGAAATAAGGGAGGTTCATCATCCTCACCTTGGTAAAATGCATCAATAACCTGATATGATAGGCATAGAGGTGTGAAAACCGGCCCTCATAATTGAAATATCTAATAATGAGTTTCATCAGAGGCGCATAGGAATCCTTTAGGAACCGGAAAGGAAACAATCTATTGAGTTGTTTCACAAAGCTAGGCCTGATATATGGTTCATAATGCACTCTATCCACCTGCTATCTTTTGTTCCATTGTTCTCCCACATTTGGTATTCCGGTTGCTTGAGAGATGGTTTCCAGTGTTAAAGTGAATGTTACACCGGCAAGAGTGACCTGACCATCATGAAAATGCAATACAAACAAACGAGCCAGCTCCTGATGATAGTGAACCCTAGCAACCATTTCACAAAATTGATAACAAGACTGCTCTCGAAAACATGCCATAGCAAGTGGACAAGCCTGCAATTCAGCCAATGAGGTGGGCTCCTCTCTCACATGTCTGCCACTCTTATGAGGCCTTCTAGGTGCATGTAGTTCAGTGGTGGAATCATTGTCTCGGTCATAGGATGTATCAGTATCTGTCTCCATGATGTTCAAGGTCTATGCAAGGTATGTGTTGTATTGTATGAGAATTTTTGGTGTTTTTGATTGGATTGCCAAATATGTGGTAATATGGGAGGGAATATGGAGGAATATGGTAGTGGGAATAATGAACTTTTATCAAGTGAGATTGAGATTTTCCACTTGAAATCTGTGTGTTAAAAGGTTTAGAGACAACCACTTAACTATTTGGGATAACTTGGGATTTGAGGGAAATTTACAAATGGTATGGGGACAATGGGAATGGGATAGGGATGATTGACTTTAGGGATGTCAAGAAATAGGGGAATGGGGACTGTGGTGAGAAAATAAACAGTGAGGAGGGGAAAAAGGAGGTAAGGGAAATGTAAATATTTGACACCAAAATCAATTTCAAAACCCTAGGAGCATTCTTAATCAAGACAATAGGGTTTGAGTTTTTTACATTTAAATTATCATATCAACACCAAACACTTGTTAAGAGCAATGGAGAAGTGACTTTGACTTACTCGAACAAGAAGAGACCGAGCAAAATTTGATGATTGAAAGGGATGGAAAAAAATTGTGTTCCGGCCCAATGCACCGCGCAACCAACCTAGTGCGCCGCGCCCTTCCAATGCGCCGCGCAAGAGAAATTTAACACACAGGGAAACGACCCTATTTTCCGTACTCACTCGATGCATCACGCCGGCTGCCCAATGCATCGCGCTTGGGAACTTAACACAGTCCGACCTCCAAACTTATTCCTTCACTCCTCACGGGTTCTCCTTGGCTCACTGCTGTCTCTTGGCACACAAATGAAGTTTAAACTTGAAAATATCTTATATGCCAAGGATTTAATTTTTTCATTTGAAAAACCCACTTTATAATGTTGAAAACTTTGACATTTCACTTTTAACAACTCTGTTTTGTTTCCTTTGTGCTTTTGGACTGAATAATGAGCTTTTGTCTGTCTTGCAGGGAATGAATGGCATGGAGCTTTGGAAAAGACGACCAGGGTTGCGAATGGAGAATGATTACAACTGAAAAACTTAAAAATTACATTGCATTTGTTACAAAAAGATGAAATAGACAATTTTTGTTTTGAAGAAAAATCATTGTTAAGCATTATGATGATGAAATTTTTTGCACCGAAACCTTATTTGAAGCTTCCTCATGTGCTTGCTGACCATTATTAGGCATTTTGAGACCTGATTAACTAAACCCTAGACCTAATGAGACTAAAAACCCTAAAATGACTCTTTGCCAACTATGAGACCAAACATGACTGTACATGATTTCAATGAACAGAAATAGGCCAGTAGGTACAAGACATGAGGGATATGAGTGGCAAGCCCCTACCGTCAGATGATCCATGCTCCTAATGGAATGCAGCTGACTGGACTGAGTGAGACAACTAAAATGAAATGCAACAAGAGAAATTTGATCTCTGACAAAGGGATGAAGATACCGACTCTAACAATACCAAAAAAGTGAAATATCATATTAATAAGTTCCTATTTTAACTTGGAACTTTGGGGTTTCATGTTTATGTGAATGGTAGAGACAAATATTTCCCAGGTTATGTCATAAAAATGCCTATAAAATATATAATTTCCTTTAAAATGATATTTTAATTAGTTTAAAATAATAAAATACTATACATTAATTTAATTTAGGTTGTACTTAATATTTAAAACACTTCTTAAATACCTGGAATTTTCTCTATTTTCATAGGAAACTTGTATTCATCTACCAAAAACATGATTGTTAGTAATCTCGTGCTAGTAACACGAGAATATCTAGGAAATCTCATTTCAAATTGTGCAATTGTATCATGCTTTGGGTCCACAACATCATGTGTAGATCCTAAAGTACATTGTTCATGGGGTGTAGATCTTGCTATGGGTGGTTGAGCGGTTGTATCAATCTCAATGACCAATGACTCACTCAAAGGTGGAGAATCGATGCTGCTGCCAACGTCGACCCGACCCATAGTCGTAGCATGAGGATCAAACTCCGCCAAAAACCCATGTAAAATAAAAAAATTGTTTTATAAATGATGATATAGCTAAATCATAAACAAATAATTGGGATAATTAAATGAATTTCTGAGCCCATAATCACGAATGTTTTGCAAAAAGGTTTTGATTTCATCTTTTATCTCATCTTTCTGAGGCTCAATCAAGACTAAAGAATTAAGTTTCTTGTTTGCTTTGAATATAAGCTTCCTTATTGCAACATTGGATCGTTAGACATAAAAATTGCATCATCAATAACCTCTTCCTCACGAGCATATATGGACTGATCTAAGGCTGGTTCCTTCCCC
>JAXQQM020077185.1:0-14994 GCA_034641835.2 Pinus albicaulis
ATTTGCCGTGTTGCAGAGTTTCTAGAGGAAGAGGACCGCCTCTGTTCAAAGTACTGCCTTAATGGTAAGCGGCACAGTCAGGATCAAATCCAATGAACCAGTACCATCAGAAAGGTCAAGAAATGGGGCCGTCAGGACTCATATTAATGAAGAGCAGAGTTCAAACGTCGAAATCCTTCCGGCGCCATTTAAAGATCGAGCTAACTTGACAGAGGCAGTAATGAAGCAGCGAGAATTTTCAGTACAGAGCAGAGGGATTAATGCGCGTCTAAGAAGACCTTGAGCCCTGAAGCAGAGGTTTAATGAGGCAAGGCATCATTTTGAAGACCCCGAGGACCGATTCTGGAGATCCTGAACATCAATAAGAGGTAATATCAAGGTTTTCTTATCAGCAGAATGTTTTTCCATGAAGGACAGGTCTCCCATGCAGTATTTATTAGGCGCCATGTCCTCGGAGGATTTTCTCGTCCCAGCTATGGTTCGAAACAATCTAGCATCCATGAGGCAGACCTCTCAACAAGTTCTTTCGTTTTGTTCAAGTCACCTGGAGTACTACAGCCCAAAGGTCAAATCGTATCCGGATTAAATCTTCCTTTCACGAGGAAGGTGACAATGATTAAACATACAGTGTATCAAGCAGAATGGGCCTCAGCCCTGCATTCATTGTTGTGCTTAAATGTAACATTTAAAGATTCACCTACCTCCTCAGCCGGTCCTCTGTGTCTCTTCTGCTATAAAGCACAGAGGGATATCATTGTAATGGTTGTTGTTGGATTATCAGTGAATTGCAAGCATTTTTGTCCCGGGCCAAGTTTCCTGTGTAACAGTTGTATGATAGGCTGAGAAATATGATGTATTCAGGCTGAATGTAAAAGCTTTGGGCAGTGATGTACCTGATTGGTGTTGTGTTTAACATGATAAGCAGTTTTCATTGGATCCTGATCTACAGCATTTGGTGATGTTTTTCTTATCTCTGTGTTTATTTCAATTTCATTCCATGTTCTTCTGACTGACATCTGAATGCATGATATAAGATTTACCCTTGTTAGGTACCTTGTCTCCCAGCTCTCTCAGTCTTTAATGTTTTCTGCTCATATGTGCGTCTGAATATTGTTTTTAATCGACTAAACCAGTGTAGTGGATGATTATTGCCTACTCTCTGATGTGCAAGTTGATAGAATCAGTGTTCAGATGTCTTTGTTAAGATTTAATTGAAAGAGGTTAGGAACATTGGGAGGTGTAAAGCCTGTCGCTGCCTCTTCATAACCTGCCCTTCCATACAAACCTTTTCAAGACCCCTCGTGTTGCCTATGGTTTTGTCCAAGCAGGCCTGGAGTTAAATGACCTCTGGCCTGATCTATAGACGGAATCAGATGGTTTTCCATCCTTCATTCTCATCCCTTAGTGTTCCATCCCACCAATCAGTCTTTGAGATCCAAATGCTCTAGATGACTAGCCCAACTGAAGCTTACACATTGAACATAAGTAAATCCTTTCTTGACTCCATTTCCCAATGGCCTTGATGTTCCCTGAGTTATCTATCCTTGCCTAGCTTCCTTCTTTACCCATCCTTGCCTTATGATGAAACCTTCCTTCCCGATTCTCAACAATCAAACAAGCAACCTTGAGCCTATAACTAGCCTAAAATCACAATTGAGAACTTCAAAGACATATATCCTTTGATAATCATAGAGAGATCCCTCTCTGGACCTAGGAGGGCTAGATCCTAAGGTCTGAAAGTGGTTCTATGTTGTCTCATCTTTTGGTCTCTATCAACCTGGCCAAAACATGGGAACCCCAACATAATGGCGACTCCGCTGGGGAATTCTGAGTGCTTTTCATTTCAAACATCCTTAAAAGCTTAGAGCTCTGGTTAGGTTGACAGCAAGTCACACCTTTCTTGAATCAACCTCCATTATTGAATATCCACCATACTCTTAGACAGAGCCTGGATAGGGCCAGGTAGCCTCCAGATCTCATCCTCTCTTTAGGGGTGACATATCTGGTAAATGCCCTCCCAGTCAATCTCTGGTTGGAGCTTGTTGCTTTAGAGGAGATTCATGAAAGGTGATAGTGCCTGAGCACTGTGGTGGACAGTGTACCCTAGAATCATCCTAAACCCTCCACCTGGCGACTCCATTATTCCTAAACGTTAAAGACTCCACTGGTGATCAGTAGGCCTACTGATTATCTCGGTTTCACATCAGACTCCACTGGGAGACCAGTCCCAAGCATAATGAAGACTCCACAGGGAGGCCAGTTCCCAAGACAACATTAACCACAGTAGAAATAACAAGTAGGGCTAAGCTGCTTGGCTTATAAACAGCACTCTGGCTCACAGAACCATTCATACAAGAGCTTTCCCTGATCCAAACCCACCTGAAACAGTTGATAATCCTGAGAAAATCCTTAAAAGAACACATGTGAGTAGGAGATCAACTATTTCCAGCAACATTCATAGAGCCAATTCTGCACCAGAAGATCTTGCAGCTCTATTAGACCCTTTCTTCGACCTAGACCTCCAAAACAGATTACCTAGAACTAGGTCATTCAGTGTTTCAGACCAACCAGACACTAGGGACAGCGAAACCCCTCCTTCCACAGCACCTGATCTCCACTTTCTCCAAAACTCGAGGCTTTCTCACCCTATATTTTCTCAACAGACTTCTGCTGGTCCTACCATCCCTGTCATCCAACTACCAGCCGCTCAAGCCAACCCTATACCTCATCAGAACATCATCATGGCAGCCTGGTATGCACCTCTAGTTTTACCTCAGCCTTTACTACCCTTACCAGGTGATTATCAATCAAAAATCCCACACTTCCCTGCTAAAGAGCCTACAACAGCACAACAACATGTAGATAAAATGGAGGACTCTTTTGACTATATGGAAATTGATGATGAAACAATCAAAATGAGAATTTTCGCGCAGACCCTGGGGGGAGAGGTTAAAAAGTGGTTTAAAAACCTACCTGCTGGTAGTATCCAAGATCTCCCTGCTTTATACCAGACTTTCATTAACAAATGGGAAACTAGAGCAAACCCTCGCCAGCTCCTAGCAGAATACATGTCTCTTAAGAGGAACGCAGGAGAGAGTGTTCACGATTACACCACTAGATTCAATAGCATCTACAATGCTCTTCCCCCACACATGAAACCTCCGCAAGGTATGGCCCTGGCCAAATATCCTGATGGATTTGATGCTGACATGGCCTATGAGCTTAGAGATAAAGAGTACACCACTTTGGAAGACATGCAGAAAGGGGCAGTAAACATAGAGGCAAATTTGATTGAAAAAAGGGCCAAACTAAGAGCTGAGAAGAGAGTAACATACAAGGATGACACTATAGCCTCCACTTCAGATCCTAATATTGACAGATTGTCTAAGAATTTGGATAAGCTATGCCAAGTGGTCGAAAAGATGGCTATCACTCAGAACAGGAACCAAAATCAAAACCAAAACCAAAACTTTAGAAGAAACAACAACACCCCCAACAGACAGAAAGAGTCAGATCAGCAAGTCATTCCCCCTTTCCAAAACTTCCTTGATGAGGATGAGGGAATCATATAAGAGTCTGAAGGGAATGTGATAAACATGTTTGAAACAGAAGATTCGATCCTAAACTGTGATTCAGAAGAGGACCAACCCTCAACCTCTTATGGGGAGGAGGAATGGTTTGAATCTGAGGATTATAGGTTGGGATTCGAAAATGCCATGTTACAGGTCAGAGAACAATATGAGCTCAGGAGTAAAAAGAACCAAGATACTTCCAAACCTAAAACTCCTGAGGTAACCATCAAAAAGAGGCCTGAGAAATCTTCTAAAGTAACTGCTGTGAACAATAAATCAACAGCTGAGAGTTCTGAGAAAAACCAACAGAAAGGCAACCAAAACAATGAAAAACAAAGTCAACCAACCAGTAGCACTAGCACCTCAGTTAGTGCTCCTGATAAAACTGTGTCTACACATGTACATAATGAGAAAACACAAACCGATTCAGCTACTAAGGTGGTTGCAAATAAAACAGAGTCGAATACTTCCAAGAGTCAATCCACTTTCAGTTTAGAAAGTGAGATTGCAAAAATCAAAATCTCTGTACCATTATCTGAGCTGGCCTCTCAGGATGTATATAAGGGCCAGATTTTGAAAGCATTAAATCTGAGTATAAATAATGACACTGTAAATTTGAGTGATGATCAGCCTGCCCTCTTATTCGGTCCCAAGATTGAGGGGAAATTTCAGGAGGGGGTAGTTCCACCTTTTTATATCAGTCTTAACATTCATGACAAGATCCTCCATAATGCCATGCATGACTCCGGTGCATCACACAATCTAATGCCTAAGGTAGTCATGGAGAAGTTAGGCCTCGAAATCACCAGACCCTATAAAGACTTGTATTCTTTTGACTCGAGTAGAGTAAAATGCCTAGGCCTCATCAAAGACTTATGTGTGAGCTTAACTCAAATTCCTGCGAAATGTATGGTCATGGATGTAGTGGTGGCAGACGTGCCACCCAAGTATGGCATGCTGTTGTCAAGATCATGGGGAGCCAAGCTGCAAGGCACCATGCAGATGGATGGCTCATATGCCACTATCCCTATATTTGGCCAATCAAGAAGACTATATAGAGAATCCCAAATGAAATTCTTAGTCAGCAGCCCCGAGAAACCTGAAAATTCACCATTATATTCTATACATACCAACCTTGACTCCTTCATCTTTTGTAATGATGAATCCTTAGAAGAGCCATAGTCCCAGAATAGGAATACAAATGAGAACACCGAGCCTATGGACCTCCACATAATGGCCACTCTGGAAGAATATGATCAGGAAAACCATGGGCAGCACACTGAAAATGAAGAGGAAATCAGCAATGAAGCCTGTAGGATCTGTGGTGGACCTCTCACTCCAAGTGAAACAGAAACAGAACAAGAACAGCAAGCTAACCACCTTCCTGACATCCATGGCCTCTATGAACAACAAGATAGCTTACAACCTAGTACAGACCTCCCAACTCAACCTAATGGCGAACCCAGCTGTAGAGGAGAAAGTGAAGTGGAAGTAAACAAAGAGCCCCTGTGGGAAATGAACTTTGATGGGTCCTGTACTAGACAAAGCGCTGGAGCAGGAGTGTGGCTGCGTAACACCGAAAATGATCACGCGGAGAGCCACGCTGTCAATCTGCATTTCAAATGCATGAATAACATTGCAGAATATGAGGCTCTAATCTTGGGTTTAAATCTGTTGAAAAAATTAGGAGCCCGTAGGATAGTCGTGAGAGGAGACTCTGAGTTAGTAATCAAACAAATGAATGGTGAGTATTCGGCAAAACACCCCAGGCTTAGGGCATATAGGAATGATACTCTAGATTTGCTGAAAACGTTCATTGAATATGATTTAGTATCCATTCCTAGGGGTCAAAACGCTATTGCAAATGGACTAGCCTGCCTAGCTAGCTCTTATCCTAAGGCCCTAGTTGACCAACAAATCATCATTCAGACTAAATTCAGGCCTGCAGTGCCAGACAATGAAAAATACTGGCAGGTCTTTGAAGGAGACAAACAGATTGAAGATTTCCTGATGGGAAGAAATGAGTTTGAATTTTCTGATTCAGACTCAAAATCTGATGACAGCTGCCCAAGTGAGGATTCCCCAGATGAACTAGAAACACCTTGTAGTATAGAAATAAATTCTTTTTCTGAAGAAACTGGAGATTCATCCATAAAACGTGAAAACGCAGATAGAGAAGAAATGGAGGTGCCGCAAGCCAAAGACAAGAACATACCAAGAGGCTTAGCACCCTTAGAGGACCTCTTTGATTTCGATGATGTTGCAAAAAAGCCCACAATAGAACATGCAGAATCAGATGTAGAAGAATGCAACATAGGCACTGAAGACAAACCCAAAATGATAAAACTGGCTAAGTCTATACCTGCAGACATGAAGAAAAGATACATTGACTTGTTTAAGGAATTCATTGATGTGTTTGCGTGGAGCTATGAAGACTTAAAGGCCTATGACACCAACATTATACAACATAAGATACCACTGAAGGAAAATCAGAAACCTTTCAGATAAAAAATCCGTAGAATTAATCCAAAACAATTGCCTGCAGTAGAAAAGGAAATTAAGAAGATGTATGATGCAGGCATTATAGTCCCTGTAAGGTTTTCTGATTGGGTGTCGAACTTAGTGGCTGTAAGGAAGAAAACAGGGGAGATTAGATTGTGCATAGACTTCAGAAACCTCAATAGAGCCTCCCTGAAAGATAACTACCCCTTGCCTAGAATGGAACATATCTTACAGAAGGTAGTGGGCTCTAAAAGAATCTCCCTACTTGATGGTTTTTCAGGATACAACCAGGTTCTGGTAATCCCAGAAGATCAACTCAAAACAGCTTTTACCACTCCATGGGGCACCTTCATGTATGTGAAAATGCCTTTTGGATTGATGAATGCTGGAGCTACCTTCCAGAGAGCAATGGATATTGCTTTCTCAGATGAGATTGGACACTTTATAGTTATCTACTTGGATGACTTAACTGTCTTTTCTAAAACAGAAGAAGAACACTTAAAACATCTGAGGAAAGTTTTTGAAAAATGTAGAAGGTACGGTCTGTCCCTAAATCCTAAGAAGACTGTTTTTGGGCTGCAAGAAGGTAAGCTTTTGGGCCACATCATATCCGAGAAAGGGATTAGGATAGACCCCCAGAGAGTTGAGGGAATACTTCAAATTACACATCCAAGAAACATCAAAGAGCTACAGTCCTTCATTGGGAAGATCAATTTCCTTAGAAGATTTATTCCCAACCTTGCTGAGCATCTTAGGAAAATGACTGAAATGCTGAAGAAAGATGCTGGAATTAAGTGGACTGTCGAAGCCAAGAAATATTTTGAGTCAGTAAAGCTTGCACTCACCCAAGCCCCTGTCCTTATCAGCCCTTACTTCTCAAAAGATTTTCTGATCTTTTCATTTGCCTCCCCACACACAATAGCAGCAGTTTTGCTGCAGAAAAATTCGGAAGGTAAGGAACAGCCTATAGCCTTCTTCAGTAAAGCCTTGAGAGATGCACCCTTAAAGTACAACATCATAGAAAAGCAGGCCTATGCCCTGATTAAGGCCTTAAAAGACTTTAGGGTGTACATTCTGCATTCCCACACCATTGCCTATGTGCCAAATATAGTGGTCAAAGATATCCTGTCCCAAGACCCAGATGGGAAAAGGGGCAAATGGATTGCTACAATTCTAGAATATGACATTGAAATCAAACCCACCAAGTTGATCAAAGGTCAAGGCCTGGCCCAATTAATGGCTGAAACTAATCTACAGGCCCTTGATATTAACATGATGAATGCCCTGGATGAGCAGGAAGGATTACCCCATCCAACTGTAGAGGAGCAGTTTCAGAACTCTCCTTGGTATGCTGATATCCTTTACGTGCTCACACACCTCAATGTCCCTCCGGAACTGTCCAAAACAAAGGCCAGATTCATAAAACTCAAAGCTAGAAATTACTGCATTATGAATGAGAGTCTATATTGGAAAAATCCAAATGGCCTTTTACTGAAATGTTTGCCTGAAGCCGAAGCCGAAAGAATCAAACAAGAATTCCATGCTGGGGAGTGTGGAGGCCACCTGAGCTGGAAGGCCACTGCAAATAAGATACTCAGGGCTGGGTACTATTGGCCTACACTCTTTAGTGATGTTCATAAAATGGTCCTTACCTGCCACAAATGCCAAATTTTCGAGGGAAAAAGAAAGCTCCTTCCCCTCCCTCTGCAACCTATCACCATAGAAGGTCCCTTCATGCAATGGGGCTTAGACTTCATTGGAGAAATCCACCCCTCTTCTTCTAGGCAACACAAATGGATCTTGACTGCTACTGATTACTTCACTAAGTGGATTGAAGCCATACCCACTAGGAATGCCACTGATTCTGTCATCATTAGGTTCCTAGAAGACTTCATCTTATCTCGGTTTGGCTGCCCAAGGAAGATAATCACTGACAATGCTGCTGCTTTCGGATCCAAAAGAATGATTGATTTCTGTCACAGGTACGGAATTGCACTTGGACATTCAACTGCCTATTACCCCCAGGGTAATGGCTTAGCCGAATCATCAAATAAAAGCCTAGTTACAATCATTAAGAAGCTGCTGGAAGAGAAAAAAAGGTCTTGGCATAAAAAGTTGATACATGCCTTGTGGGCAGACAGGCTCACTACAAAGAAATCTATTGGCACATCACCCTTCCAGCTATTTTATGGGACAGAAGCAGTTTTTCCTACTAGCCTTGGGATACCAGTGGTAAATCTTATTCAAGAAATCCAATCAAAAGAAGACAACATGATAAGGAGAATCAATGAAACAATCCATCTTCAGCAAACAAGGGAGCAAGTTTATGACAGAGCTGTCAGAGTGCAGGAAAACATGAAGAGACAGTTTGACAAAAGAACCAAAGCAGCAAATTTCAAAGTTGGGGACAAGGTCCTAAAGTGGGATTCAAGAAGAGAGGATAAAGGCAAACATGGCAAGTTCGACAGCTTGTAGCAAGGTCCGTTCATCATTCAAGCCACGGTGGGTCCTAATGCGTTTTTCTTGCAAGAACTTGATGGTTTCGAGTTGTTTGGGGGTCTTGTCAACGGCAGGATGCTCAAACATTACTTTTTTTGATTTTCCATTTCCAATTTCACCTCCATTGTATATACCGTTGCAAGTTTTCAGTTTCAGCAAAAAGAGAGAGATTGTTCCAAGAAACAGAATGAAAAGAGAGGTTCAGACATGCTCAAAACATGAACCTCTAAGGCAGAAAGATTGGCTCTAACAAACTCAAAATCTGAGCCAAAAGGAACAAGATTAGCTGGTCCTTGCAAGCTCAAAATTTGGATCAGCAGTGAAAGAAGATCCAACTCTAATATGCCCAAAATCAGAGCTGGAGCAAAGGAAAGAAGTGACTCAAATATGCTCAAAACCTGAGTCACAAGAAAGAAAAAAGGATGTTTCACAGTTGCAGAATTCCATGCCTTCTCAGTTTTGTTTTCTTCAAGTTTCTGCCCAGCAAGTCAGACAGTCTAATCCTGGCTTGGTTGTGTTTAAATTTCCTGTCTTAGAATGTAGGTGAAGAAACCTGTTGGACAGTTTAATCCCAACAGGTAGTAGATTAGGTAGAGAAATAGATGAGGCCAACAGTCTAATCTGGCCTCATGGAGCAATAAGGGTAGAATTAGAATAGGTTTGTTTTTGTTTTGCAAAATAAAATGTAAAGGGTCTGCTAGTTCAAATGCACCCAAGGGAAAATTGTTAGAGTTCTAGTTTGGGTAGGTAGATTGGTTGGGAAAATGTTTCTGCTGATTTGAGTATCTAATATATTGTGGCAGCTAATCTAAAGAAAGAAGAAAGATGGCTTATAGTAGCAGGCATCTGGCCTACACCAAGAGATCATTTTATGAATTCTTGACTCCTTCAAGAAGAATCCATCCCCATGTGGAGCCACTGTTAGCCCCCCTATGAAATTTTTGACAAGCAAATAGGGGGCTAAATCATTGTTGAGTCTTCAAGGAATGCCTTTCCCCTGAAAATCCATCCTCCTTGAAGTCTATCGATTGCTGTGCCTAATACAAATCCCCTTCTGCCAGTAAACTGCTAAAAGGGCCTATCATTCCTTCCTTTACCCCCGCAACATGCATCAGTTCCCCCCCTTTTTTTTCCCTTTGTCCAAATTCCCTTTCTGTTACCCTCATTTAGCCTCTTTTATTCCCCCTTGGCTCCCCTTCTATTTCCCCTTTTTACCCCTAAAACCCCTCTTCCGACCTTATTATAAGGCCTAGCCCCTTTACCGCAGGCCCCTTTCAAACCACTTCCCCATATGCCCGTCACCCAAGACCAAGCGCTTAAGCCTTGGGGGCCAATCGCAATCGAAACAACCGGCGGGTGCATTTCCTTTGTAATACTCAAAAAACCCGACGTGATTGTTGTATTTCGATAGGTCCCGCGGTGCGTTCCACACCATTGATCTCCCCGCCAGATTGACAGTCAGCGCTCAATCGCTTCCCCCCCTTCCGATCGCCGATCGCAAGCCTTCCCTCTGTCTCCCGATTAAATCCTGGCCGTCCGCTCGTTTCGCGATCCAACGGCTATCGCTCTCCCCTGTCGATCGCAATCGAAAGTTTGTGAGTGTCCCATTTTTGTGCCCTTCCGATTGCATCTCCTTCGATCGCATCTCCGCCGTCCGTCTCCTCCCAGATCTGACGGCTTAGATTTAATCACCCTCCGCCTCCGCTGGGTCCCACTTCCTACATACATTCTGTGCATTTGTTTGCATTCCCGTACATTTTAGTCAAAGCCTAAAGTTTCATATGTATTCCGCCATGCCCATAAGTCAGCGCACGGATCAATCTCCACCGTTGATCTCCATCTCCAGGCCTGAATCCAACGGTCTGCGCTGCATGATCATAACGAACCCTATTATTCGTGCACTCCACTACTTATTTGCATTCTCATCGTTCGTTTGCATAATACTGTTGTTCCCGCCGCACCAACATTTAGCTCACCCTACGTCCATTGCTCCGTCCACCGTTTCTTCACAGATTTGCCATGTTGCAGAGTTTCTAGAGGAAGAGGGCCGCCTCTGTTCGATGTACTGCCTTAATGGTAAGCGGCGCAGTCAGGGTCAAATCCAGTGAACCAGTAACATCAGAAAGGTCAGGAAATGGGGCCGTCAGGACTCATATTAATGGAGAGCAGAGTTCAAACGCCGAAATCCTTCCGGCGCCATTTAAAGATCGAGCTAACTTGACAGAGGCAGTAATGAAGCAGCAAGGAGTTTCAGTACAAAGCAGAGGGATTAATGCATGTCAACGAAGATCTTGAGCCCTGAAACAGAGGTTTAAAGAGGCAAAGCACCATTTTGAAGACCCCTAGGATCGATTCTGGAGATCCTGAACATCAATAAGAGGTAATATCAAGGTTTTCTTATCAGCAGAATGTTTTTCCATAAAGGACAGGTCTCCCATGCAGTATTTATTATGCGTCGTGTCCTTGAAGGAATTTCTTGTCCCAGCTATAGTTCAAAACAATCTAACATCCATGAGGCAAACCTCTCAGCAAGTTCTTTCGTTTTGTTCAAATCACCTGGAGTACTACAGCCCAAAGGTCAAATCGTATCCGGAGCAGATCTTTCTTTCACGAGGAAGGTGACAATGATTAAATATACAGTGTATCAAGCAGAATGGGCCTCGGCCCTGCATTCATTGTTGTGCTTAAATGTAACATTTAAAGATTCACCTACCTCCTCAGTCGGTCCTCTGTGTCTCTTCTGCTATAAAGCACAGAGGGATATCACTGTAATGGTTAAGTTGTTGGATTATCACGATCTGTGCTATTTTTGTCCCGGCCAAGTTTCCCGTGTACGCTTGTATGATAGGCCGAGAAATATGATATATTCAGGTCGAATGTAAAAGCTTTGGGCAAAGGATACCCGATTGGTGTTGTGTTTAACATGATAAGCGCTTTCATTAGATCCCGATCTACAAAGAGCTTGGTGATGTTTTTCTTATCTCTGCGTTTATTTTCATTTCATTTCATGTTCTTCTGACTGACATCTGAATGCATGACATAAGATTTACCCTTGCTAGGTACCTTATGTCCCAGCTCTCTCAGTATTTAATGTTTTCTGCTCATATGTGTGTCTGAATATTGTTTTTATTGGCTAAACCAGTGTAGTGGATGATTATTTCCTGCTCTCTGATGTGCAAGTCGATAGAATCAGTGTCCAGATATCTTTGTTAAGATTTAATTGAAATAGGTTAGGAACATTGGGAGGTGTAAAGCCTGTCACTGCCTCTTCATAACCCGCCCTTCCATACAAACCTTTTCAAGACCCTTTGTGTTGCCTACGGTTTTTTCCAAGCAGGCCTGGAGTTAAATGACCTCTGGCCTGATCTATAGATGGAATCAGATGGTTTTCCACCCTTCATTCTCATTCCTTATTGTTCCATCTCACCAATCAGTCTTTGAGATCCAAATGCTCTAGATGACTAGCCCAACTGAAGCTTACACATTGAACATAAGTAAATCCTCTCTTGACTCCGTTGCCCAATGGCCTTGATGTTCCCTGAGTTATCTATTCTTACCTAGCTTCCTTTTTACCCATCCTTGTCTTATGGTGCAACCTTCGTTCCTGATTCTCAGCAACCAAACTCAAACTATCAAACAAACAACCTTGAGCCTATAGCTAGCCTAAAATCATAATTGAGAACTTCAAAGACATATATCCTTTGATAATTATAGAGAGATCCCTCTCCGGACCTAGGAGGGCTAGATCCTAAGGTCTGAAAGTGGTTCTATGTTGTCTCATCTTTTGGGTACACACATCCTTTGGCCAAAACATGAGAACCCCAACACGAGGGTTGGCCATCCAATCCATGTCTGTTTCAGATCTGATCTATTGTACATCACATACTTTAGAATTTTCTGAAGCTTACTACAGATCTGTAACTTAGATCTCATATCTACTCTTGTACTTTCATGTTTTGTTGAGATCCCCAAGGGGAGTGTATAGAGGAGCCTTTCGTGTATACAGATCTAAAATAGATCTAACATTTTCTATAAAGATCTACCCCAGATCTAAGTTGTACCATACTACTACTTCAGCCAATAGAAATAACGCTATCAAACTTATTCGTATGTTTCTTGTGGTTGTAGCACCTCATTTCTGAGGATTTCTTCATGTCTTCTCTTCTACTTTCTGTATAATGATGTATGGGATTCAATATAATCTCTTCTTCAACATCTAAGATACATTATTGACCCTCCTTATTTATCTATTGCAAACATTGGGCTGAATTGTGTTATTTTCTAGCAGTCTTGTTTTTGTATTGCTGCAGTCCCCTCTTTGGGCAGTTTTCAAACCTTCCTAGGTGTGGGAGATCTATTTAAACCACCTAGAGAGATTTTTTTCTGATCTCCTCTTGGATTTAGGTCTTAGATGCTCAGATCTAAGGAATCCAAGGGATATTTTCAAGAGTTGTAGCAGCCATTCCTAAAAAATACGTTTTTCAGGCATGCCTTGCTAGGAGTCCCGATTTTGGGATATTACAGATATCCCTTGATTCAGAGTACAAACTAGTTTCATGTACAAAACTTCAATTTTGTGTCTATCAGGCATAGTCAATTTTATGGGTCTTCCTTTGTGTGAGTGAGGCTCATACCTCTGTTGTAGATCAACAATGTCAGATACCCATAAATCAAAGTAGAACGTGTAATTTCATTTTCATTCATGTCATCAACTTGTATTTACTGGAGTCATGCAACAATAGATATGTTAGATCATAAAAACATATCTATCATGATCATCAGCATCATGTCATCAATATTTCATCAAGGGTTGGAGTTGAAATATCAGGGCGGCATATGTGACAACATAACCTTATGAACACAATAACAATACATCAAGTTCAGGCATTTAATTTCACCATATTCCATAACCGCACGTAGTAGGAGATCTATAACATCAATATCATATATATGCCTCTATCATCATGGTCACTAATACCATGCTTATCATGATCAATAGAATCAATTTGGGTTATTCAATAAACCAACATAGTGTCAATATTTTTTTCCATGATATTTTATCATGCTTATCACAAGCATTATCAATACCATATCAATGAGGGAAAATTATATAAGAGATAAACATGTATTATTCATATCAAGAGTCAAGAGAATCATTTATTAGAGTCAAAATCAGGATCTCAAAAAAAATATATGTTAGCCAAACATCAGGTTGTTCCACTATATCCAAGATCAGAAATAAGTAGCCTTGCAGAATAAAAAAAATCATCATGATGAAATATTCAATACCAGGTGCACTATTTCATCAAATAAAACATAAATCACTTTCATATGCATGCATGAGCCATTTGAAAAGGAGACATTCACAACATACCATAGGGCTTACCTATCCATCCAATGTTATAGTTGAAACATAACATTACACCATGCATACCTTGTAGTATTCAGATGCATGTGCACCTTCACATAGGCAAGGTGTAGTGCTTGTCATCTTTTCATCAAGTGCCTCTTTACCCTTTTCCAGATATAGCTTTTATTTCCTGCATCTCAAATGATCCTCAAGAGGGCTCCACTTATCACATATCATCAAGAAGGTTAGGAACATCTAGGTACTAAAAATACACATGCAGGAGTTATAAGAAATGATCAAAATAATAATCATAATAGACAGATCCATAAGTTTAAACAATATAAAATACACAAAGAAACATCAAGAGTCTAGGAGTACTTATCATTAATGAGAGGTGATCCTCTCCCTCTTGAAACAACCTTCAAGAGCCATCAATAGACGATATAAAGAAGTTGCGTTCAATCAACTTTATCAACAACTAGGTCATCTAGGGCTTCATAAAATAAATCCCAAGCGCTTGAGCATCTAGATCATGCTAGGGTTGCATACATCAAATCTTAAGCCTTTACCATGAACCAGGGTTTCTCTCAAACCCTCACTGTCGAATCCTTATCCAATAACTACCTAGTGTTTTCTTCATACCCTAGAATTATTTTAGGTCTCTACCATCTTTTTCTTGCTTCCATCAAAAGTGTCTCCATGGGGTGATCTCCATGGATTTTCTTTAGCCCAACTCTGATACCATGTTGATTTTTCATAGGGATACATTGATATTTGCTTTGATAGTTTCATTTCTTCATAAAAACATTAAGTTCACACCATATCATTATATCATTATTCATATTTACACTATCAACCATTAGCATATGAAACTATGTAGAAAGAACAATAACATCATCATCATCTATGCAGCGGAACATAAAGAATCATAGGAAGAAAAGCATGCACACATATAGACTCCAAGATTGGTCTGAGACCAAGGAAAAACCCACTATGGGGAAAACCCTTGCAAATTATTCTTCTTAGATCATCATCAAATGATTCAGCAAATAAGAGTACAATGATCCATTG